>JAJHSJ010000014.1:32734073-32888276 GCA_021015155.1 Magnolia officinalis
TTTTAAAATTATGTAAGCCCGCTTGAAAGACACAATTGTCAGGGTTTTAGGTGAACTTTGAAAAACCTATTTTCATAGTAAATGTTAATATCCACTATGTGAGGATATTAGGAGTGGAGTAGTTGTGTGCTTTTTTTCTAAATAGTTGGTGAACACACAAGCGAACCACTATAATTTCTAGTCTTGTAGTGATTGATTGAATATTTCATTTTGTAATTTCCCTTTATGCATTTGTGGAGAATGTTGTAATTTCTTTTATGCAAGTGTGGGAATGTTGTAATAGCTTAGTTATTTCCTTTGATATTTATTTCTTCATTCCTCTATATCGGTTTGAGATTTTGATACACAGACCGTTTTAAGAATCAGGTTGTCCTACCATAAACCTTTGGTTTTTTGTGTAAGGTTGTCCTTAGAACAACATCTGTATCAACCTCTCAATACTTATACATTTGAGGTTGTTTTACAGTTCTGCATTGTGGATTGTTTATGTGCTATCTCTATTAATTTGTTTAAATTCCGCTGTTAATTTTTTAATTTGGCATAGTTCTATTCACCCCCCCCCCCTCTAGGACTCTTAGCTCGGCCTTTTCAAACGTACTAACCCCTTTTGAAGGGATCAGTCCGTTAAGTCGGACCCTGCTTATGAGAGGCAACTTTATATTAGTAGATAATCCATTCAGGTAGATACGACGAGACGTGAATTTTATTGAAAGCCTTAAAGGCTAGTTGTTCGGATATGTACACTTATTGGGGACCTTTAGCGGCCATTACATCAGGGGTAGTGACTTTGAGGTGCTCAGCGTTCCAGGGGTGGGGGAGCTGTCGACCTTCGAGATCTTCTAATGGTAAGAGTCAGGCTTGGTCGATCAGACCACATGGTATGGCCTCTCCCAATTAGGTCTGAGTGCCCCAGCCCCCGGCTCTGCGGTATTCTGGAAGACTCGGTGAAGAACTAAGTCTCTTGGACGGAACCGCCTAGCCTTGACCTTAGAATTGTAAAATCGTGCCACCTGTTGATGCCGAGCCACAACCCGGAGTCTAGAGATATCTCTGCTGATTTCCTCAAGCAGGTCCAAATTAGCTGCAATCTGCTTGGTGTTTTGATTTTCTTGATGGTTCCTGACCCGAGCTGTAGGGAGGTCAATTTCAACTGACACCATTACCTCCGAACTGTAGAAAGCGAAAATGGGGTTTCCCCAGTGGATGACTGAGTCATCGTTCTGTAAGCTCGGAAGACAAACAGGAGCTCCTCAACCCAATTATTTTTCTCATTCTCTAATTTTGTTTTGAGATGATGCTTGATGACTTTATTAACTGCCTCCACCTGTCCATTGGATTGCGGGTGCCGAGACAAAGAATATGCGTTTGAAATGCTAAGCCCCTGACACATATCTCAGAACTTGTTGTTATCAAATTGTCTGCCATTATCAGACCCGACGGTGCGCGGGATCCCGAATCGGCAGATGATGTTCTTTTAAACAAAGTCGATCACCTTTTATTCAGTGATTTTCGCAATCGGATCAGCCTCGGTCCACTTGGTGAAGTAGTCAACTACAACGATAACGAACTTGACCTGCCCTTTCCCTGTGGGCAAGGTCCGATGATATCAATCCCCATTGAGCGAATGACCACAATCCGCTCTCATTTCTTCTGTAGGTTGCCTCGGCACGGTCGCGTACCATTGACACTTGTCGCACCTTTGAACGTAGTTCTTTGAGTCTTCCCTAATGGTCGGCCAAAAGTATCTTTGGCGGAGTATTTTCAAAGCCAGGGCCCAACCACCAGAGTGATTCCCGCAGATGCCTTCATGAATCTCCCGAAATACGTAATCCGCTTCATCGGGTTGGAGACACCTGCGATAGGGCTATGAGTGCCCTTTCTTGTACAATATCCCGTCCAGGACTACATACCGCGCTGCTCTGACTCTCAAGAACCTAGCCTCCAATCTGTCCGAGGGGACCTCACCAAATGTGCGATAGTTATAAATCGGGTCTATCCAGCTCGGCGCATCTTCTACTAGATTGACCATTTTCTTCTTTATTTGATCAATGCTGGGATTTTCTATGAAATCCACGGGAATGACTAGCAGGATCTTGCCTTCCGTGGCTGAGGATAGCTTTGGTAGGGTGTCGGCCCATGAATTCTCCACCATAGGGATCTGATTGATAGTACAGCTCCAGAATTTTTCTATCAGTTTTCTTGATTCGGCCAGATAAGCCACCATCCTAGTTTCCTTAGCCTCATACTCGATGGAGATATGATTCACTACCAACTGAGAATCACATCATACCTGAAGAGACTGGATCCCTAGATTGGCCACCAGCCTGAGTTCAGCCAGCAGAGCCTCATACTCTGCCTCATTATTAGAAGCCTTGAAACCGAGTCTGATCGCATATTGAATGGGGGTCGAATCAGGCGCAACTAGGACAATTCCTGATCCGACACGCTTGGCATTGGATGACCCATCGACATAGAGAATCCAGCCTGGCTCTGATAATGTCTCTTGATTGCTTGGAGGAACAGGCGAAGGAGTTATCTCCACTCCGTCGCTGATCCCCTCTTTGTTCAGGACAGTGAACTCTACAATGAAGTCGACCACAGCTTGGCCCTTAATTGCTGTCCTCGGTCGGAACTAGATATCGAACTCCCCGAGCTCAATTGCCCACTTAGTTAGTCGACCCGACACCTCAGGTCTCTGGAGGACTTGCTTGAGGGGAGAGTTAGGTAGGATGACAATGGAATGGGCCTGGAAGTATGGATGTAACCTTTGAGTCGAGACAACGAGACAGAGCGCTAACTTTTCTAGAGCTGGATACCTCATCTCGACAGGTACCATGACTTTACTCACATAGTATATGGGACGTTGCTTACCCCCTACTTCTCTAATCAAGGTTGAGCTGACAGCTGAGGCTAAGACCGCTAGATACAAGAATAGGGACTCGCCTTCTTTGGGCTTAGACAATAGGGGCGGCGAACCTAAATACTGTTTCAATTGTTGAAAGGCCTGCTCGCCTTCCGATGTCCATTCAACCTTCTTATGACCCTTCAACTGCTGAAAGAAGGGTAGGCATTTGTCAGTGGCTTTAGATATGAACCATCCGAGCGCTGCTACTTGTCCGGTAAGGCATTGTATCTCTTTGGTAGTCCGAGGCGAGCTCATGTCGAGGAGTGCCTTGATCTTGTCGTGGTTCGCTTCAATGCCTCTCTGATTGACTTGAAACCTGAGGAATTTACCAGAACCAACTCCAAAGGTGCACTTCGCGGGATTCAACTTCATCTGGTACTCTCGGAGGATGGTGAAGGTTTCTCCGAGATCTGCTAAGTGATCGGATGCCTTAATGCTCTTAACGAGCATATCGTCGACCTAAACCTCCATAGTGTGTCCAATTTCTTAGTGAACATTTGATTCACCAGCCTCTGATATGTGGCCCCAACATTTTTCAGGCCAAATGGCATGACCCGGTAATAGTAGAGTCCCTTGTCGGTGATGAAGGTAGTTTTCTACCTATCTGGGGGATGTATTACGATCTGGTTAAACCCGGAATAAGCGTCCAAGAAGGAGAGTAATTCATACCCCGCTGTGTTGTCCACCAGTTGATCAATCTAAGATAATGGGAAGCTATCCTTGGGACAAGTCTTATTTAGATCCGAGTAATCCACACAGACCCGCCATTTCTCATTGGCTTTCTTGACGAGTACCACATATGCAATCCTGGATACTATACCTACTCGATCAAGCTAGCACTGAGCATTGTAGTGACTTCGTCAGTTATAGCTTCATACCATTCGGCACCAAATGGTCTCCTTTTCTGTTTCACGGGTTTGTGATTCGGGTCCACATTCAGCTTGTGAACCAAGACATCAGGAGAGATCCCGGGCATGTCTTCATGCATCCATGCGAAGACGTCTCTGTGTCGTTGCAGGAAAGCCAACATTTCGGATCGTTGTTCAAAATTCATCGATGTTTCGAGCTGAATGGTTTTGCTTAGATCTACCTCGTCGAGTGGTATTTTCTCCAGGTTTTCCACAGATGAGTCCTCTGCAGGTCCCCTGAGATCTAGGACGTTGATGGTGAGGGCTTTCTTCACTGACACTTTCTTTACTGCTATCGCATAACATCTCCGAGCTTCACGCTGATCGCCTCGGAGGTAGCCTATTCCACCTTTGACAGAAAATTCCATCATCAGGTGGTAGGTGGAGATGACTGTCATTATTACGTTGAGAGAAGGTCAGTCCAGAATGACATTATGCACTGACGGCACATTAACGACGTGGAAGTCTACCAGAGGGTGACTTGATGTGGTCCTTCTCCCGCGGTCACAAGGAGGGAGATGGCTCCCTGGGAGATTACCCTTTCTCCGGCAAAGCCGTGAAAGGGGGTCTTCATAGGTCTGAGGCGTGACCTTGGAATCCCCATTCTTTCAAAAGCATCAGAGTAGATCACATCTTTCAAGCTTCCGGTGTTGACCAGGATGCGGTACACCTTATGGTTAGCTATGATCGTAATAACTACTAAGGCGTCATCATGCGGATGCTGTATTCCGCGCGCATCATCTTCCGTGAAGGTCAGACTGCATGGGCTGACTCGGAGTTCCTTGCTCGGCCGATCGGTCATATGAATGTAGAGTTCCTGGTTGGACTTTCGAGAATGGGCTTTTTGGGCCCTGTTTGCATCTCTTCCAACGGATGAACCACCGAAGATGGTACAGATTTCAGCCGGCTCTTCCGCAGTATTATTCGGCTACTCCTGTTCTTCTCTCCAAGCTCTCTCTCTTCTTTTGTGTACCGGAGCAGATGACCCTTACAGATAAGAGTCTCGATCTTGTCCTTGAGATCCATGTAGTCGGCTATGTTGTGGCCATGATCTCGATGGAAACGACAATACTTGTGCTTGTCTTGATGGTCCGGGTCGGCCTTCATACAAACAGGCCAATTCAGGAGCTTCTGGCCTCTGATGTCCAGTAGAATTTGTTTGGTCGATGTGTTGAGGGGAGTGGAGGAACGAAATTTACCCTCAGGTTTTCTACTCGGACGACGATCACGAGGAGTGTGGTCATCTGGTCTTTTACTGGACGGCTGAGGTTCTTCGTTCCTTGGCCTCTTCCCCTTGCCAGTCGGCTTTGCTACTTGAACATTCTTACGAGCGCTAGAGAATTCCTCAGCGTTAACATATTTCTGAGCTCTAGTGACGAGCTCAGCTAATGTCTTCGGTGGATTCTGTCTAATGGAGAAGGTGAACTTTCCCTCTTTCAAACCACTGAATACGGCGGACAGTGCCATCTTGTCGTCATAGTCTTTCACTTGTAATGCTTCTTCATTGAAATGGGCAATGTAGTCCTTCAATGACTCCTTAGGCCCTTGCTTGATGTTGATCAGATGGGTGTTTGGCTTCCAACTCTTCTTACCACTTATGAATTGGGTAAGGAATAATCGGCTAAGCTCTCCAAAGGAACTAATGGAATTGGGTTTAAGCTGACGGTACCAACTCCGAGCGGATTCCGTGAGTGTGATCGGAAATCCCCTGCACATCATCACGTCAATCACTGTCTGGATTTGCATCCACGAGCGATAAGCCTCCATATGTTTGGATGGGTCGCCAGACCTAGAGTATTGGATGACGGGAGGTATCCGGAACCTCTGTGGCATCACCTTGCTCATGATCGTAAAAGAAAGGAAGGTTCGGTCTCTTCCATCATTGCTTGGACGGCAGCAGGGATTGATGACGACTACTGATTCTTTTCTAGCATTAGAATCTTAATGTTGAGTTCTGCAAATCGTGTCTCCCACGGGTCTTTATTTTCAGCCACTATCTCTTGTGTGGCTTCCACCTCAGGGGTTCTTCTTCCCCTCCTCTTTTCTATCTTGTGACGGAGATCCGTCGGTGTCAGAGCCGAGGTGACCGAGACGTTTGTTAGGACTCGGGTCATTGTGTTCCAAGTTAGAACTCGGTCTTGGACCGGGGGAGGGTTAGACTGAGGCTGGAACCAAGCAGATTAATGTTGAGACCCCTCGGGTCTTACGCTCCGCGGTGTAGATTGGACTTCCACTATCGGTCCGACTATCTCCGGGACAGGATGAGCTGTGGTTGCTGCTCTTGTCGCTGTTTCTTCTGATTAATTTCGTCGCGCAAGGTTTGTATCTTGCTTTGCATAGCTCGATACTTGCTTGCCCGATTACAGGAGCGCTGAGATGGCCCTGGAGAAGACTCAGCATGAAGTAACCCGAGTCTGTTCATTCGGCTCAGGCTCCACAGCTATAGATTTCTTCTTTCCTCTAGCCATTGTACTTGAGAAATAGGGAACTGACTTTTCGTATCAGATTCCCACAGATGACGCCAAAAATGTTGTTGACAAAATCTGGAGGACTCTCCGCTTGGATCACTGAACTCCGAGCCACTTCAACATCTTGAACCTGCACAACCATGGTGAGCAAAGGAGACCCTGGTATAGACAGGGGACCCTCCGATGCTTAAGTTAGGTCAAGGGAATCTGGGTCTAAGTTCGTTTGTAGAGGGAGAGTGCAAGATATTGCGTACCTGTTTCCTATCATATGAAGACTATTTATACCATTCACATGGGATGGGTGTGTCCACAATACTCGGCGTGCCCTTTGCCACTAACCACGCATGTGGATGAGTTGGCATGGGCGGTTATTTGGCAGTTGGCGGACGTGTAGATGTTGGTGGATGCGCAACTGTCGCTAATTGTGCAGTAGGGGGACACCTCATGATCCTCCTCATTAATAGATCCCGATATGAGCCCCGATCCAACTTCCTCGGTCTCAGATTAATCCAGGCTGACTGTCTCGACCTTCTCCCCGGCCTCGGGTCGAAGGCAGGAATGTTGGGTCGGATGTCATGCCTTTGCCTGTTCATATAACACCGAGCTTACTTTGCACCTCGAGTTGGCTCTTAATAAGCTCGGGTCTTAGAGTTTAGAAGGCTTAGATCTTTTCATAACACCCACCATAACATTTGTTTTCCATCCAATCTGTTCATAAGGTCACAAAGACCTGGATAAAGAGGAAAAACAAATTTCATATTAATCCAAAACTTCTGTGACCCCAAAAATGTTTTCAATGGTAGACATTCAATGTGAGATCCGTACCGTTCAGTAGGCTTTCGCAGTCCTCTCGATCGAATTCTGACAACCCGCGATTTGTTATCGGTGTTTGCGCACGATCCTGAGTCGTATCCTGTATATCAGAGTCGGCTCGACTCGAAACTTGTACCTTGCGGCTGCACTGTTGCCACGGTTCCGACGCCGCGTATTACGTGCCAAGGCGATACCCAGGCCATGAGATGTGGGCCCACATTCGGTTCGAGGAAAATGTCACGCATTTCAAAACCTAAGAGAACATCACATTAATCACATCAAATGTCAAGTACTCCATCCCATCATGTCAAGTACAGCCACCCTCCCCAAAGTCAACTCTCTCTTACAACCAAGTACACATCCATCACCCATCATCCAGCACTCACCCATCCCTCTCTCTCTTACAACCTTTCTCTCTCATCTCTCTCTCATTCTCCCAAGCAACCTAAGCACCCAACGTCCATGGCTCCATGAGAGAGCTTTGTGTGGCCCACTTCCTACCTCCCATCTCCATTATCCAAAGTCCATCTCAACCATTGAATTGCACCCCTTGGAGCTCAAGATCGCATTGGCGGAAGGAGGAAGGAAGAAAATTTTGAGAAGGGTGTTTTCTAGGATTAGAATTGTTTCTTTTGCTTAGATTTGATGATTTGTGGGCCCACTTGTGGTGGGACCCATTTGATGTATGGTTTGTATCGTCTTGAGGGGCCCATAGTGGCAGGGTCCCTCCTCCATCCGTTCTATTTTTCTCTCTCTTTCCCCTCTTTCTTCTCCCTATTTTCATGGCCCACCTTGTAATGATGTATTACATCCTCACCTTCCAATCCACAGGATAGGGGGATGAGGATGGGATGAGGATTGGCTGGGCACCACACACCCAACCATATAGCTGTTTTACTTCAGCAGGTTGTGGGGCCTGCCTTGATGGCACATGAGGGCCTCACCATGATGTTTGTGTTGTATCTCCACCGTCCAGCTTGGAACGCCACCATGATGGATGAGTTTCATCCAGCCTGTCCGTCCACGTGGGACGTAAGACGTGTGGACCCACCTTGGTGCTTGTTCATCCACACCGTCCACTTGGACGTTGGAAGAAGATGGACGCTGGAGTACCTCCACCAGCTTTACAGGCTACTGTTTTGAAGTCTGACATGAGGTATGTATTATATTCCAACCGCCCATGTGGGATGTTCAATCCCCAAGTATAGGGTTGTGATGTAGTAATAAACTCGGTAAGATCGAGGTCGAATCCCATGAGGACTGGTCGTCACAATTCAAATTCACAATTCTTCTTAACTAATTCAACAAATAATGGAGCAATTTACTAACACAAATCTATGAAAAACAATTGAGAACAGGGAAGAAAATTCAATCAGAGAGAGCACTAGGACTTTCGAATCCACCCCTAATTATCCTAACCTTTGTTTTGTCTATTAATTCACCTTAATTTAGATTGATCTAACTTATCTAGAGAAAGCACAATCTGTGTCCTTAATCGGGCATACAGATTGTCTAATTCCTTCAAGCAATGCCATGAATAACATATCCCATGTCCTTGGTCGGGCACATGGAATATACCGTTCATTAAAGCACCCTGTCTCTTCCTCTATAGGAACCTGTTCATAATCAGACACAAGCACCTAGAATAAGCATCCAGACCACATCCATGCATAGACTCTGATCAAAGTTCATAGATGGAGAAGTATAGAATTTAAAACAATCAAGCACACTAGGGAAAGAAACAAATCAATCTAATTAAAGTAAAATCAACATAGAACAATGGATGTTCAAATTAGGGATTTCATCTCAGCCCTAGCTGAGAGATTAACAATTCATAAATTCAATTAGAAAGTAGGAAAAATAAAATTGATTAAACAAGAACATCCTTATCTCCTCCTTCTTCTCTTTTCTTCTTTCTTATTTCTTCTTTCCTTCAAACTGAGATCTGGATCTGCTCCCCTGGTGTGGCCTCTATCCCAAGCTACCTCCGCTTGGCCGTAGAGATGCTCCCCGTCCAAAGATCTCCTCTGGTTCTCCTCTTTCTCCTTCTTTAGTAATCCCTTAGGTCGGTGGCTGGACAGGTGTATTTGCCCCGTCTCTGCGCAACAGAATCGTTGGTGTAAAAGGTTACGCACGCTGAATTCGAATTCGTAAAGTCTGGGAGCGTGCGCAACTTCTTTACGCAGCCAACTTTGGTGCCTCCAAACTCCCATTTTTCTTAGCTCACAACCCAAATAACTATTGCCCCTTATGACGTTTTTTCAGTGCTCTACAACATGGACGGTCTGGATCTTTGAAAAATCAGAGATGGTGGGCTACCAACGGACGGAAAATCCAAATTTTCTGGAATTCGTAACCTGCGCACCGCGAGCTGCGCTGGACGTTGTGGGGTCCACATTTGTTGATTGGTGGAAAAATCCACCCCGTCTATCAGATTCCTCTCGGAATTTTGGCTGGAACCATATATTTTTAGCCTTCTATTGATGAGACCCACAGAGTTTTGAACCTACCGTCCATTCTGTGTTTTCTGATGATCCACGCACGTTCATGCGTAAAGGCCAAAAATTCCACCTTGACGAGGGGTTTTCCCTCTCTCAGGACAATGGACGGTCCGGATTACTCATCTGGGCCATGATGGTGACCCACTGAACCCAACCGCAGCCTCTGTTACGCTCGCTGGAACGAAATTTCCATAAGTGAAGAAGGAGGTTCGGTTAACAGCTGGTTTGACCGTTTCTTTGCTGTCGTAGACGGCTAGTGCACACGTATACCATGCACATGCTCCACTAATTGGGGTCCACTGTAATGTTTCTGCAAAATCTAATCCGTCCATTCATTTCATCATCCCATTAAAGGTGTTGGGAACAAAATTAAGGAATATCCAGAGATCAGGTGGGCCTAAAATCAACGGTTTATGGGCTGATCTATCAGTTGGGGCATTCCATAGTGATCCGAGGGCTGAAATTTGATATGTACGGTTAATTTATGGCCCTCATCCCATGTATGAAGTTTCAAACTGATCGAATGGCAGGAATCATGTGATCTCGCATTCTGGACCAATTTCGGGCCTCTTTAACATGAATGACTTGATTTCCTCGGATCCTTGACATGTAAATCTATTGATCTCAGTCCCCTGGAGTCCTGTTTATTGCCTTAGTTACTTCAAAGCATTAATTCCACACTTTTAATACTTTTCTTCGGTCAATGCTCCTGATTACTCCCTGTAACAAAAATACAATTAAAACACTCCATTAAACCTTATCATGTACGTATCATTAGGCAATTACTAGGGTCTGATATGCAATATTCGACCCTGATCACAACCCCCAACCAGCATTTTGCTAGTCCCTAGCAAAACATGCAAAAAATAATTTCAGAAATAGAAGGGTGATTCCCGTGATCCCGAGTGACTTATGAACAAATAGTCGAGATGTGAGAATTCTACGATTCATGAATGGTGAGTGGAATTTTCTCCTGGTATCAAGTTCACTGTAAATTTCATAATTAAGTTCAAAATATTAAACCATCAATTAGAACATTCTAAACATCAAGTTCCATGAGTGTATAGTGTAGTCTCGGCTTACACGCATTAAGAGTTCCAATTGTCGATTTCCTGATATCATTAGTAATTACAACAGAATTTATGACAACCAAACTTGAAACCAACATTTGCCTTTTAGATCATTATTTCATTCTAGTAACCTTTGATATTTCTATGAACAGTAATACAAATGAGGGGAATCAAATCCTCACCTATAGGGAGCAAACCTATGGTAAAGATTTGTTGCCTAATTTTTTTCTAAATGTCAATCAAGGGGAATCGAAGATACACTATAGGGAGCAAACCTATGGTGAAATTTGACCGCCCAATCCTTCTCAAAATTTTTTTTTTAATTGATGTTAAAATTCTGTCTTTCCAGCTAGCTCCTTTCTTGCTTAATGATCACCAAGTTATTAATTCAATATCGAACTGGAACCTTAACGTATAAGTGAGACGTGATATGTGAAATCATGATTCAATCAATGTTTACAACTACTAATCATGGATTAACAATTCAAACTTGACTGTGAAGTCTAACAAATGGCTGAATCCACAAGTCATAAATTACCAATACTCTGTATCTAAAATCGTGACTATCCATCAAAGTCACTTTGAATTCATCAGAAATTCCAGACAAATTTAAAAAATTTACAATTTTTTCTCAAGACTAAGAAATTACTGATTAGGTAACCTAATCTCCCACCCCCAACTTAAAATCTACATTGTCCTCAATGTAAAAGAAATAGGTATGTAATACACATGGGACCACAAAAATAAGATAGGAGTGATGGAAAGATAGTACCTGAACGGAGAATCCAGAAGCTTTCTTAAAATATCAACGTAAAAGCGTGTCAGCTTAAGAGAGGAATCATCAAAAAATCATCAAAAAAATAAAATCATGAAAGTTCCTACCTATACCACTTTCGCAGGTGCTCTCGATTGCATTTAGTGTATGCAACAAGCCTTTAAACCCCTAAGTTACCCCTAGTGGACGAGTTGTAGCTCGTGAGGGTTTGCAGTAATGTTACCCACAAACATTGAACTAAAAAAAATGAAATGAAAATCTGGGTTGCCTCCCAGGAGCGCTTAAGTTTAACGTCTTCAGCCAAACAAAAACGGACCATGAATTCATTAATCTTTAAGACCAGGGTCCGCCAAAGAACTTACCTCAACACTGTGGTTAACCAATCCCAGACAAGTGATGTGAGTTCCCATGAACTGTGCTATCTGAAATGAGGTAATTGACACTATCATCAAACAATTTAAGGACTTCTGCTCGAACAACTTCTTCCATGTTAGGATCAGGCTTCCTTTGCATTTTACTTGACATTTCCGCAGCATGATCCTTACATATAGTGGGGCACACTCCTTGTATTTCTGCTATCTTCCGTTCAATTACTGCATTATATGTTCGAAGAACATTAAGCAACCTACTCTTCTTTGCCTTCTCATAGTTAGGAACTGTGCTGTCAGGCAGAGTCTCAAAGGGATGAAGGGGTTCCACTTTTGCTTTCCATTTTTCAGTCTCCAATATAGGAGTAGAGTCAAGCAGTGCATTGACTTCGTGAATGGGACTATCCATGTCAAAATTCATGCCATGTTGTGCTAAGAAGGTCTCAAGTGGATCTTCAAAAGATTTGAGGAAGGAGTCCTGCACTAGACTATCGATCATGTCTGCTTCGAATATGTCTTCCAAATCTGCGGGTTGTTGTCCTGCATTAAAAACATTGAGTTTAATATTCATGTTACCAAATGACAACTTCATAACTCCATTCCTTCAATTTATAATAGCATTAGATGTGCCAAAAATGGACGACCCAAGATGACTGGGATCTGACTATGAGGATTCTGGACAGGCTGAGTATCTATAACTATGAAATCCACTGGAAAATAAAACTTATCAACCTGGATTAACACATCTTCAATAACACCCCGGGGCACCTTGACAGATCTATCAGCTAGCTGTAACGTTATTTAGTCGGTTTCAACTCACCAAGTCCTAGCTGCTCATAAACCGAATATGGTAACAAATTCACGCTCGCTCCTAAATCAAGTAATGCCTTCACAATCTTATGATTTCCTATGACGCAAGAAATGGTGGGAGCTCTTGGATCCCTAAATTTAGGAGGGGTGTCATGTTGAATTATGGAGCTAAGTTGCTCTACAAGGAAGACTTTCTTATGAACATTCTGCTTACGCTTTTGAGTGCATAAGTCTTTAAGAAACTTAGCGTACGCAGGGACTTGTTTGATAGCGTCAAGCAACGGGATGTTGACTTGCACCTTTTTAAACACGTCCAGGATTTCATCAAGTTGTTTCTTTTCTTCATTGGTGCCAAACGTTGAGGAAAGGGTGCTTTGGGTACATAGGGTGGCACGTCAGCGGCTCTTGGAGAGTCAGAGAGTTTTTGGACTTTGGATGCATTGGTGTGTCTCTCTGCTTCATCTTGATCTTCTGTTTAGAATTTGATTCATCCCTAGGTATCTCTATTTTGTTGTCAATCTGTTTGCCTGACCTAAGGGTAATGATCGATTTGGCTTGCTCATGGTATTGCCCTTGATTGGAATTAGAGCCAATCTCATACTATCCCTTTGGATTAGCCATAGGTTGGCCAAGGAACTTACCCTTCTCTCTCTCATTCAATGCGGTAGCTAGTTGACCCAATTGTACTTCCAGCATAGCAAGGGATTGCGCATTTGCATGTAAGCTTTGCTGGTTGGCTAGTAAGGTTTGTTGGGTGTCTTTTTGGAATTGGAGAGAGCTCTGCATAAAAAGACTGAGAGTGTCTTCAAGAGATGGTTTCCGTGATTGTGAAGGAACTTGTTGATACTGCAGAAACTGCTGAGGTTGTTGATTGCCAGCTTGATGGTAAGGTTGCAAAGGAGGATTTCTAGATGGTCCTCCTTGTTGCGGTCCTTTCGCCCACGAGAAATTTGGATGTCTAGCCCACCCTGGGTTGTATGTGTTCGAGTAAGGATCATTCCCAGGTTTCTGAAAGGTGTTCAAAGCATGAACTTGTTCAGAGAGGAATTCTGGAAATGCTACACCAGATGGGCAAGATTGCGTAGGATGGGCAGGACTAGAACATATGGCACAAGCCTCGGCTTGAGTTGTTTGTGGAGGTCCATTATGCAACATCAGAGCATCAACCTTCTTTGTCAGGCCATCAATCTTGGCATAGAGATCAGGCGTAACTCCTATCTCATATATACCACCTTTCTTTTGTGGTTGAGGACTTCTTTCACCTCTATCTGAATAGTCCCATTGCTGGGAGTTTTCACACAAGGTTTCGAAGAATTTCCACGCTTCGATATCGCTTTTGGTCATGAAGGACCCTCCACTAGTGGCGTCAACCATGCGACGAATTTGGGGTGTCAAACCGTCATAAAAGTATTGCACTTGTTGCCACTTCTCAAGACTGTGGTGTGGACATTTAAGAAGCAAGTCCTTCCATCTTTCCCAACATTTATGAAAGTGCTCGCCCTCTTTTTGTATGAAGTTAGTGATTTCTCTACGGAGGGCATTAGTTTTGTGAACAGGGAAGAACTTGTTTAAGAACTTCCTAGACAGTTGGTCCCATGTAGTGATAGACCCAACTTCAAGAGAATTCAACCATGCTTTTGCCTTATCCTTCAAAGAAAAAGGAAAAAGGCGCAAATGGATTGATTCATCTGAGAAGTTTTGGAACCAAAAGGTAGAGCAAATGTCTAGGAATTCTTTCACATGATGATATGGGTCCTCCTTGTCCAAACCATAGAAAGAGGGCAACAATTGTATGACCCCAGGTTTAAGTTCAAAGTGTGCTGCCGTTGTGGCTGGCAACACTATGCATGAAGGTGCATTAAACTAGACAGGGGCTGAATAATCCCTAAGCACTTTAACTTCATTCTCGTTCGCCATTTCAACTGGGATGTCTCTCAATCTTCTATGGAATGTTCTTTCTATTTCAGGATCACAAGACGCTAATTGTATATCTAGAGATCTACGTCCTAGCATAAACTAAGTAACAACCTAAGAGAAAGAAAACTAGAACTAGAAACTATGATATTCTAAAACAAGTTAAAACTATGTAAATAAGAATGGGAAGAAAGAACCCGAAAAAGGAGATGATTGATGTCAGAAGATTTAAGAAGTTCCTCCTTCACTTAGTAGCTTCCTTCCTTAATTCCAATTTAGAAGGTTATGTCAGAACTCTACAAAACAGGAAATAGGTTAGTTTCTAAAATCAAATAATAATGTAATCCTAAAGTTTAGTAAAATCCTAAGACTAGGAATTATGATAAGAGAGAATCCTAAATCCAATTGTACCGAAACAGTCCCCAGCAACAGCGCCAAAAACTTGTTCAATCCCTAAGTATAGGGTTGTGATGTAGTAATAAACTCGGTAAGATCGAGGTCAAATCCCACGAGGACTGGTCATCATAATTCAAATTCACAATTAGGGGAATCGAAGATACACCTATAGGGAGCAAATCTTTACCATAGGTTTGCTCCCTATAGGTGAGGATTTGATTCCCCTCATTTGTATTAATGTTCATAGAAATATCAAAGGTTACTAGAATGAAATAATGATCTAAAAGGCGAATGTTGGTTTCAAGTTTGGTCGTCATAAATTCTGTTGTAATTACCAATGATATCAGGAAATTGACAATTGGAACTCTTAATGCGTGTAAGCCGAGACTACACTATACACTCATGGAACTTGATGTTTAGAATGTTCTAATTGATGGTTTAATATTTTGAACTTGATTATGAAATTTACAGTGAACTTGATCCCAGGAGAAAATTCCACTCACCATTCATGAATCGTAGAATTCTCACATCTCGACTATTTGTTCATAAGTCACTCGGGATCACGGGAATCACCCTTCTATTTCTGAAATTATTTTTCGCATGTTTTGCTAGGGACTAGCAAAATGCTGGTTGGGGGTTGTGATCAGGGTCGAATATTGCATATCAGACCCCAGTAATTGCCTAATGATACGTACATGATAAGGTTTAATGGAGTGTTTTAATTGTATTTTTGTTACAGGGAGTAATCAGGAGCATTGACCGAAGAAAAGTATTAAAAGCGTGGAATTGACGCTTTGAAGTAACTAAGGCAATAAACAGGACTCCAGGGGACTGAGATCAACAGATTTACATGTCAGGGATTCGAGGAAATCAAGCTGTTCACGTTAAAGGGGCCCGAAATTGGTCCAGAATGCGAGATCACATGATTCCCACCATTCGATCAGTTTGAAACTTCATACATGGGATGAGGGCCATAAATTAACCGTACATATCAAATTTCAGCCCTCAGATCACTATGGAAGTGCCCCAACTGATAGATCAGCCCATAAACCGTTGATTTTAGGCCCACCTGATCTCTGGATATTCCTTAATTTTGTTCCCAACGCCTTTAATGGGATAATGAAATGAATGGACGGATTACATTTTGCAGAAACATTACAGTGGACCCCAATTAGTGGGGCATGTGCATGGTATACGTGTGCACTAGCCGTCTACGGCAGCAAAGAAACGGTCAAACCAGCTGTTGACCGAACCTCCTTCTTCACTTATGGAAATTTCATTCCAGCGAGCATAACAGAGGCTGGGGTTGGGTTCAGTGGGCCACCATCATGGCCCAGATGAGTAATTCGGACCGTCCATTGTCTCCTGAGAGAGGGAAAACCCCTCGTCAAGGTGGAATTTTTGGCCTTTACGCATAAACGTGCGTGGATCATCAGAAAATGCAGAATGGACGGTAGGTTCAAAACTCTGTGGGTCTCATCAACAGAAGGCTAAAAATATATGGTTCTAGCCAAAATTCCGAGAGGAATCTGATAGACGGGGTGGATTTTTCCACCAATCAACCAATGTGGACCCCACAACGTCCACCGCAGCTCGCGGTGCGCAGGTTGCGAATTCCGAAAAATCTGGATTTTCCATCCGTTGGTAGCCCACCATCTCTGATCTTTTCAAAGATCCAGACCGTCCATGTTGTAGAGCACTGAAAAAACGTCATAAGGGACGATAGTTATTTGGGTTGTGAGCTAAGAAAAATGGGAGTTTGGAGGCACCAAAGTTGGCTGCGTAAAGAAGTTGCGCACGCTCCAAGACTTTACGAATTCGAATTTAGCGTGCGTAACCTTTTACACCAACGATTCTGTTGCGCAGAGACGAGGCAAATACACCTGTCCAGCCACCGACCTAAGGGGTTATTAAAGAAGGAGAAAGAGGGGAACCAGAGGAGATCTTTGGACGGGGAGCATCTCTACGGCCAAGCGGAGGTAGCTTGGGATAGAGGCCACACCAGGGGAGCAGATCCAGATCTCAGTTTGAAGGAAAGAAGAAATAAGAAAGAAGAAAAGAGAAGAAGGAGGAGATAAGGATGTTCTTATTTAATCAATTTTATTTTTCCTACTTTCTAATTGAATTTATGAATTGTTAATCTCTCACCTAGGGCTGAGATGAAACCCCTAATTTGAACATCCATTGTTCTATGTTGATTTTACTTTAATTAGATTGATTTGTTTCTTTCCCTAGTGTGCTTGATTGTTTTAAATTCTATACTTCTCCATCTATGAACTTTGATCAGAGTCTATGCATGGATGTGGTCTGGATGCTTATTCTAGGTGCTTGTATCTGATTATGAACAGGTTCCTATAGAGGAAGAGACAGGGTGCTTTAATGAACGGAATATTCCATGTGCCCGACCAAGGACATGGGATATGTTATTCATGGCATTGCTTGAAGGAATTAGACAATCTGTATGCCCGATTAAGGACACAGATTGTGCTTTCTCTAGATAAGTTAGATCAATCTAAATTAAGGTGAATTAACAGACAAAACAAAGGTTAGGATAATTAGGGGTGGATTCGAAAGTCCTAGTGCTCTCTCTGATTGAATTTTCTTCCCTGTTCTCAATTGTTTTTCATAGATTTGTGTTAGTAAATTGCTCCATTATTTGTTGAATTAGTTAAGAAGAATTGTGAATTTGAATTGTGACGACTAGTCCTCGTGGGATTCGACCTCGATCTTACCGAGTTTATTACTACATCACAACCCTATACTTGGGGATTGAACAAGTTTTTGGCGCCGCTCCCCGTCCAAAGATCTCCTTTGGTTCTCCTCTTTCTCCTTCTTTAATAACCCCTTAGGTCGGTGGCTGGACAGGTGTATTTGCCCCGTCTCTGCGCAACAGAATCCTTGGTGTAAAAGGTTACGCATGTTGAATTCGAATTTGGAAAGTCTGGGAGCGTGCGCAACTTTTTTATGCAGCCAACTTTGGTGCCTCCAAACTCCCATTTTTCTTAGCTCACAACCCAAATAACTATCGTCCCTTATGACGTTCTTTCAGTGCTCTACAACATGGACGGTTTGGATCTTTGAAAAGATCAGAGATGGTGGGCTACCAACGGATGAAAAATCCGGATTTTTCGGAATTCGCAACATGCGCACCGCGAGCTGCGCTGGACGTTGTGGGGTCCACATTTGTTGATTGGTGGAAAAATCCACCTCGTCTATCAGATTCCTCTCAGAATTTTGGCTGGAACCATATATTTTTAGCCTTCTGTTGATGAGACCCACAGAGTTTTGAACCTACCGTCCATTCTGCGTTTTCTGATGATCCACGCACGTTCATGTGTAAAGGCAAAAAATTCCACCTTGACGAGGGGTTTTCCCTCTCTCAGGAGACAATGGACGGTCCGGATTACTCATCTGGGCCATGATGGTGGCCCACTGAACCCAACCTCAGCCTCTGTTATGCTCGCTGGAACGAAATTTCCATAAGCGAAGAAGGAGGTTCGGTCAACAGCTGGTTTGACCGTTTCTTTGCTGCCGTAGACGGCTAGTGCACACGTATACCATGCACATGCCCCACTAATTGGGGTCCACTGTAATGTTTTGCAAAATCTAATCCATCCATTCATTTCATCATCCCATTAACGGCGTTGGGAACAAAATTAAGGAATATCCAGAGATCAGGTGGGCCTAAAATCAACGGTTTATGGGCTGATCTATCAGTTGGGGCACTTCCATAGTGATCCGAGGGCTGAAATTTGATATGTACGGTTAATTTATGGCCCTCATCCCATGTATGAAGTTTCAAACTGATCGAATGGCGGGAATCATGTGATCTCGCATTCTGGACTAATTTCAGACCTCTTTAACTTGAACGACTTGATTTCCTCGGATCCCTGACATGTAAATCTGTTAATCTCAGTCCCCTGGAGTCCTGTTTATTGCTTTAGTTACTTCAAAGCATCAATTCCAAGCTTTTAATACTTTTCTTCGGGCAATGCTCCTGATTACTCCCTATAACAAAAATACAATTAAAACACTCCATTAAACCTTATCATGTACGTATCATTAGGCAATTACTGGGGTCTGATATGCAATATTCGACCCTGATCATGGGACCCACACCACACGTGCTACACGTGTGGAGGTGGGCCCCTCTAAATGGATGCATTGTATACCGTCCATCCATTTCTACGTGGTGGGTCAGAGGCATGTGAGATCCACACTGTCCAGCCACGTGGATGGTGGATCCCACCATAAGGTATTGTTATATCCAAACCGTCCGTTCACGTGTGGATTCCACACGTGTCTGTGGGTTTGATCATAAGGTATGTATTATATCCTACACCGTATATCTCTACTATGAGGCCAGGCATGATGCATGGGTTCCATCTGCACCGTCCGTGCAGTGGACCACACCATGATATATGTGTTTTATCTCCATTGTCTAGATTGTTCGATGGTCGGACTACACCATAATGTAAGTGTTTTATATGTGCCGTCCATCCACCCTTGCAGCAGGATGGCTGCTGTCATGACGTCACCAAGCTCTGAGGGTCCCACCATGGTATGTATTTCATCCCACCGTCCATCTGGATGGTGGGGACCTCCCTGATATAAGTGTTATATCCTAACCATCCACCTGTTTGGACAGCAGCAAGGTCTGATCAGGTGGGACCCACCTTGACGTATAAGTTGTTATATCCAAATCGTCTAACAGGTGGACCACACCACAAACAGTGGAGGATTGAACGTCTACCATTACACCCTTTTGGAAGCACAAAAGTTTTGGATCAATATGATATTGTTTTTCCTCTTAATTTAGGTCTTTGTGACCATATGAACAGATTGAATGAAAAATAACGTTATGGTGGGCCCTGAGAATTTTAAAGGGTGGAAATCATTATCTCCACTGCTATTTGTGGTATGGTCCTGATAATCTTCCAATATGATTCAATTCTTGTGGGAAATGCTCTTAAATGATCTTAAAAAAACTAGATGAATGGTGTAGATGGTGCGGCTCGTGTATGGGGCCCACTGTGATGTATATGCGGGTCCGTGAATGAGGCCCACTGTGATGTATATGCGGCCCATATTGATATATGTGAGGCCCATCGGTGCGACCCATTGATGCAGCCCACTTGATGTATATTGGCTCATTGATGCGGCCCACTTAATGTATATATGGCCCATATAACGTGGCCCATTATGATATGTATGTGGCCCACTGTGATGCAGCCCACATTGATTTATATTCCCCCATTGGTGCTACCATTGATGCGACCCATATTGATATATATGAGGCTCATTGGTGCGACCGTTGATACGACCCACATTGATATATATGATGTCACGCCCCAAACTCGAAAAACGGGCTCACAAAATTTTCGATCGCTGAATCCGGTGCCGACAGCCTCCGTAGTACCCCATTTTTGGCTCATAGTGCCCATACGCTAGATTCCGATCCTGGGATCCTACAAGGAGGATTTTCAGTATGATTTTTTTTTTAATGGAGCATAACCACAAGCATAACCAAGTCACAAAACAACATCACCACATATCCACTATATCAAAAACTTTAAGTACAATGCGTATGAAAGGGAAATACAATATAATGAAAGTAACAAAAAATCCAGAAGCTCGGCTACACACTCCAAGCTCAACGCTGCTGCAACCTAACGCCACCTGCACGCATCCATCGTGCATAAGCTTATAGAAAGCTTAGAGGGTGGTGACAGTGTGTGTAAGGCGAGTGCCAAGTGTACAATATCAGAGTAATGCGAAAATATGTGGTAAGTCCATGAATGCTATCAGCTATACCCAAGCTATGTGATGCAAGGCATGAATGCTATCGGTCATACCAAGGCCATGCGATGCAAGACCTATATAGCTAAATGTCATATGTGAGATACAAAACAAGTGTGTTAGTACTCATCAAGTACACATATCAGTATAGTTCCTCTCTAGATATCACCGAGGTCTAATACACCTCACACTGACTGCCTCCTCTATAGTTGCACAGTTAAGCAAGTGGAAGAGACCACACTATCCGCCTGACCAGTAGTCTGCTAATACCTACCTGGCTCGTCGATAGCAGACTCATTTGCGAGTTGGTCAAATTCAGCCTAGCTTATAGCCCCCTCACTCCAGTGGATAAGGCCTAACCCCCTTCCGACCAACCACGACACAGTGGGAGACGTGGCCTACTAGTATTCGGCACTCGGGCACTCGTGTATCCACTCGGTCTAGACGTTGGAACATCTCCTAGTATGTAACATCCTGAATTTTTGCCAACCTGGGATTAGACGTCCTTAGGCAATGGGTCAATCCTAAGACTGTACCAACTTGTCAAAACTAAATCCCACAGTCTAAAATCGCTCCTTAACCCATTTCCTTCACAAATCCCACCCTTCACTACCTTGTGCTTTCAATTTTTCAAAGCACTTTCGCCCTAGACACTATCTTAAACTAGCTAAGCAGTAAAAACTTGGATCACTTTATATACAAACTACAAAGGCCTAAGTACCATCTCAACCAGAAAACAATTAGGATTAAATCTTTTAGAAATTTAACAAAGTTAACTAAGTGCAAAACTCGTTTAGCCATGAAATCTGTTGGGATCGCTTTAAATACGATCCGCAAGACTCAAAACTTGCAAAACAAGTGACTCTAGGTTACCCTAAAGTTTAGAACCAAACTCATTTCCCGGCTGCTCTCGGGAATGAAACGAAACTTCGTATTAGGTCTAGATCGCACATCGGAAGTCCGATTAACACGAAGCTAAGGAACTAGG
Organism: Magnolia officinalis; assembly: GCA_021015155.1. Lineage (NCBI taxonomy): Eukaryota > Viridiplantae > Streptophyta > Magnoliopsida > Magnoliales > Magnoliaceae > Magnolia > Magnolia officinalis. The sequence goes on from JAJHSJ010000014.1 coordinate 32,755,789, forward strand.
ACCGCCTCACTGGGCTTGACAATCATCTCAAAAATCAGGTCCAGCTGATGTCTTACGGCCATTCGTTTCGATCCGGAGCGAGGGTGTGTGAAAAACACTATTCCTTTTGAAAATAAAATATCTGGAATAGTGATCTGGCACCTTTCGCTTGCGCATCAGTATTAAGCAACCTGACCGTCAGAATCAGACCAAATTATACCCTCGGATCAGGAGAAATTTCATACACATTTACATGTACTCAGAATCTCCGATCAAGATCCGCTGACCGTTGAACTGAAACTGGTCCGCCAAGCGTGATCTGGAAATCTCACTGAAATGAAAACTTAATAGAACGTAGATCCGGTGTCTGTGAACTTAAGTCTGACGTTTGGCTCAAGGAGGGCCACCAGAACCTCTCTTTTGAGCTAGAAAAGTGACGAAATACCTATATTAGCAGTAACCTTTGAACAGGAGTCTATTTCGGTGAGTTTTGAGACTATATAAGGACCTTAAACCCTCTCTCATGGCAGCCATACGAATTTGGAATTGAGAGAGAGAAAAGAGAGAGAAAGTGAGGGAGAAGTGGTAGAATCTCCCAGCCGTCGTTCCCTGCCACCACACGGGCTGCACCGCCCCTTTCCAGACATTTTTCCGGCGTTTCCGGCGTCGTTTCTAGGTAAGAAAACCCTAACCCTAATCTGATTTGGGGCTTGGGTGGTTGTAGGTTATGAAATAGCTAACCTATGTTGTTCCTTAGGGTGCCAAACTGCCGTAGAGGAAAGCTTAGCAAACCTATCAACTCCGTTACGATTCTACGACAAAAGGTGCGGACTTTAGGTGTATAGGTTACGTTTTTCAACGCTTTCAATGTCAGATAATGATAGATTCATGATCTGCATGCAATTGCACATGTACAAAGTGCTTTCCGTTTCCTGTTTCGATTAACGTTGTAGAATATGGAATTTAACATACTCTAGGTATACGTAGAAATACCGTATACGTATTTTTTTTGGAATAATGTTTGACATGTTTATTTAATGTATGATTATACAATACATGGATAAAATACTAGTTTGGCAAAAGGAATCGCCGTAATATATGTTCGCTTGTAAACACTATGTATGTTGAAATTGTGTATTCTAGAAATACCGCATATGTGTAAATTTTGGAAATGTAATTGTCATGATTATTTGTTGTATGATCATGGTATACGCGGATAAAATAACCGCTTGGCGAAAGAGTTCGCCCTAATACATGTTTGCTAACATACACTATGTATGTTGGAATAGTGTATTCTAAGTGTTTGTTGAAATGACTAAGTAAATATGGATTTATGATTTATGTTTGTCATGTGTATTGAATGTAAGAACATGATTGAAATGTACTAGTCAACCCCTTGACGAAAGGACTTGCCCTAAATCACGCCACGGTCAATACACACACACATGTTAAAGTGTGTAGTCCAAGTGTTTGTGGAAATGACTGAATGAATATAAAACTTGGACCCATGCTTGCCATGACCATCCATCGTGGGGGCACGCGTGTTATGATTGGGGTAGCTCCCTAGTAGAGGGATTTGGCCTAATACCTATGTGATCAACATATGTCATGTATGTGATGTATGTAGTTCAAGTGTTTCTTGAAATGTCTGAATGAGTAGTAGTTAGCAAATTGTAATGTATAAGGGTGTTGAGACATGATTCTCAACCTCTTTTAACTATGTGTATGATCTCCTTTAATAGTTGTGTGATTAGGATTTGAACATGTACAAACTCATGCTTGTGTGTGTGATTTATAACATGCTCAACTGCTTTATGATATTGACTATGTAATGCATATGTTTATATTTATAATTACGTTGTACGATCCGTCATGGGTGATGGGGGAGCGGAGCAACGAGTGCGTGCAACAGCCCTGGCAGCCCTAAACGGATAATACCGAACCTTGATTGTATGAGTTGAATCTTGATCCATTACTGCTTTATCTATCTGCAATTGATTGTGTTGGGGCTATGATTATGGCCCAGGCAATCGGTAACGGGATTGAATTCGTGGCTGAGATTCATTTGCCACGTGGGATGTGTTCGACAAACTCGAGTCGTGCGTTGCCTGTCGGCAGTGGCTAGGCCACACGAAGTTGTTTATGCACTTCATGTCGTGCAGCTCAACGGGCGATCGTGCTAGTCGAGCTCGTCAAGTAACCCGATCTGCCTTATGCATGTTCACCCTGTTTGGACGCTACTGCTTGAACCTACGGTACCAAACTTACTAGTGAAACCCCCTTTTAACCATTGTACCTCGATCCGCTAAGACGCATGAGCCGGGCATGGTGGTATGGGACACCGTGGTCGAGCTGTCGGCCTACGTTGGGGCCATGTGCCTCCCCGTAGTGACCATTGCGCAACCAACTCGTGAGCCAAATATGGTGGTATGGGACACTGTATTCGAGCTGTCGATACTTACGGCGAGAGCCGAGTACGGTGAGACCTGTACTCGTGCTGACGGGCGACGAGTCCTCCGTAGTATCTTCGAGTATACTCCAAGGGTCTGTGATTGGCGACGAGTCTTTCACAGCAACTAGAGTATGAGTGGAGCCGAGTACGGTGAGACCTGTACTTGAACTGACGGCTAGTGATTGAGCCGAGTACGGTGAGACCTGTACTCGAGCTGACGGTCAGCAATTGAGCCGCATACGGTGAGATCTGTATCCGTGCTGACGGGTGACGAGCCCTTTGTGATGCCTTCGCTAAGCCTCTCAAACCATAATATCGTATGAGATTAACTAGGATTGACGACCCTAGAATGGATCATGTTTGGGAATGATACAAGGGAGGTACCTTAGTTTCCCAATCCTGCTGATTGAAAAGGACTAATAACACTTGGTAATCATGCTCATCATCACACTGCATGTGCCTGGAAGATGTGGAGCACTGAGGAAGAAAGCATGCCGCGGACGTAAGATGGTGTCGCATGAGGGAGTATGTCGGTGAGGGCATGCATGCATCACTGCATTTCATACTTACATTAATAAGAGTAGTTAGGATTGTTTGATTGTACTGCTTTATCATTACTGCTTGACTGAATTGATAACATGTTAACCTATGCTTTATTGTTCCACTGAGTTGATCACTCACTCCCACGTTACGGGACGGTGTTTGCAACACCAACCAGATTTGTTGAGTTTCAGGTGATGGCGATGCTTGTGAAGCAGAGCCGGACTACTTCTGTGATGATAGGAGGAAATCTCCTATCTGTATCTCTCTGGTAGGTCAATGAAGACCTGATATTGTATTGACGGGGCTATGGTACATGGGATAGGAGGCATTACACTTCCTCGCATTTGGTACATTTTAAAACTGCACTTGTATTTATTTTAACCTGGTAATGTTATCACACTCTGGAGACTCATCATAGTATATATATTTTATCTATCTATCACAGTCTTCCGCTTGCAAATTTAACTGTCTCTGGAGTATGATATGCTGTTTTGGCTTAATCTCACTCATGTTCAATGCTTGAATATAGTCAACATTCAATCATCATTCATTTTGTTGCATAAGTGATGTTCTGGAACTCGGGAGTTGAGTTTATGCTCGACCCCCGATTTTCAGGGCGTTACATAGTACCAAAAAGGTTCTGGGATTTTCACCCAAGGACATCCTAAGTGCCCATAATGCTAGAACCAATATTTTTGGTATCCGATACTACCATCCACGATGTGCCTGTGGAGGCCACGACTACGATGTCGCTAGGGCATGCAGTGAATCATGACACACAATGCAAAATGCATGAGTCACACCGTCAGTCATGCAGCAATCTCGTGCGTACCACGCGCTCATGTGGGGTACTCCGTCTCATAAGGAGTCCCGTAAATGTCTCAACCCAACAACTTATGCTATGATCAAACATTCCTCATATCAAGCATACATATGATGCATAGGTGCATGAATCATGGAAGTGCACTAAGCATGTTATAAAGTAATAAACTATCCTTACACCGAAGATGGGCCTAGACGGCCTACACAACCAATATGGGCCTATCAATGGGCCCAAGGGAGAGTCATAATGCGGACATTTAACCAACATTATTATAATGTGGACGTCAAACCGACATTGCTCCCAAGGCATGGCCCGCCATAAAACATCATTACACAAACCATGGGGGAATCACACATCGCAATGGACCCTAAGGACATCCCGTTGGGCCTGACCCATGGGCCTTAGATACATCAAATGGGCCTCACAACATGGGTCCCATATATGTCAAGGTGGGCCTCCTCAAATGGGCCTTATATATATATTAAGGTGGGCCTCAACAACAGGTCTCATACCTATCACATCAAGGTCTTATCAAATGGGCCCCAAGTCCATTACATCGGGCCTAATCAAATGGGCCGAATGAATGGGCCAAATCAATTGGGCCAAGTCGAATGGGCCGAGTCGAATGAGCCAATCCAACTCATCTACTTTTAGAAATCAATATATATATATATGCATAAAAAAATGAATCATATCAAAAGATCAACTGGACCGCACTCCAAATGATAGTAGTGACAGTGATTTCCACCATTAAAATTCTCAAGGCCCACCGTATCATTTATGCCCCATCCAATCTGATCATAAGGTCTTAAAGACCTGGATTAAGAGGAAAAATAAATATCGTATTGTCCCAAATTCGGCAGCCCAAGGGTTTAATGGTGGACATTCAAACCCATTGTTTTCTATAATGTGGCCCACCTAACCCTAGATCAGTCTTATTTTGATCTCAAGCCTTAAATTTATCTGTCGAAATGGTTGGACGGTTGGGATGCAACATATGCATCATGGTGGACCCCACCATCCAAACGGTGGACGGTGTGGTGAAAACACATACATCACTGGGATCCCACCGTCCACACCACTGGATGGTGGTGTGAATAAAACACATACATCTTTGGTGGTTCCCACCGTCCACAGCCGTGGACGGTGTGAATAAAACACATACATCAGTGTGGGTCCCACGTGGGGCCCGTCATAACGTTTACTTTCCATCCAATCCGTTGATAAGATCACACGGACCCAGATGAATAGGAAAAACAAATTTCATAATGTTCCAAAACTTCTGTGACCTAGAAAAGGGTTTCAATGGCAGGCATTAAATCCCACTATTTCCTATGGCGTGGGCTACCTAAGTGTTGTATATGGTTGATTTTTTTTTTTTTTTTTTTTGGGGGGGGGGGGGGGGGGGGGCACGGCCCTAAGGGGCATCAAGTGCACGGTGTGGATCGCCTGACACACATCGCGGTGGGGCCCATAGCAGAGACCCACATCCCTGCCTCATTTCACGGCACATAGCATCCTTTGTTGCTGACGCTGCAGCAGCAGGCACTGCTGCCTTTGTATTTTTTTTGAAATTTGGTTTTTCTGAGGTTTTTCTCAGGTGGGGCACGCATCAATAGAATCCATCACGTCCATTGGCTCCCATGGCTCAAAACAAGCCAAACAAGCCCAATATTCGAAGTGTTTTGGCATATAAAATTATCAGGTGATTTTTCAACGGTAAAAATCACAGTTTGTTACGCTATGTCCCATCAGAAATTCGGATCAACTTCATTTTTCGGCTCAACACCTAAAATGATCTAAGGAATGAAATGGATGGCTTGGATTAAAAACATACATCAAGGTGGGGCCCATGTGAGCGGTCCACCCCAAAACAAAAAGAAATCTCTCTTTTTTTTTTTTTTTTTTTTTTTTTTTTTTTTTTTTTTTTTTTTTTTTGCAATTCACATCCAGCGTCTCTGGACGTTGGACGGCTTGGCATGACACATATATATAAGTTGAGCCCTGCTCAGGTGGCCACCAAATGATGGATGGTGTGGATACAACACATATGTGAAGTGGGCCCCACCTACAGATGGTTTGGATAAAATATATGCTTCATGGTAGGGTCCATCCGGGTGGGCCACAAGGCCACATCTTCACATACAATAGAAAAATCGAAAGAGAGAGGGAGAGAAAGAGAAAAAGAGAGGGACACGTGTGATGGAGGGCTCCGCCACTATGAGCCCTCCCTTGCATTCAATCATACATCAAGTGGGTCCTAATACATGTGGGCCCACCAAATCAAAGATCAACGGTGGAGGTTCCTTCTCCACCCAAAATGGATGGTCTAGATGACCTCTTTTTATGCAAGGAAAATAAACATCATGATGGGGTCCATGGAGAATGGCCCCATCATGGAATGATCATGAGGATCAAGGTGGTCCATCGGCCACATCAAGGGTCCAAAGTGAGATCTATACCATCAATCGGTAGGCCTCACTTAGCCCATCATGAAAACATGAAAAATCTGTCCTAATAACTACCCACCGTTCGATCTTCTCGGTCCGTTGGAACATTGGTCTCCTTATGTCTCACTTTAATGGAGAGGATAAGAAATAAAGTGCTAGGATAATGGATTTTTGGGATGGAAAGTGGGCCACACAACTCACTTTTCTCTCTTAGAAAGGCTTGGATATGCACTTCTTTGGTGCTTGGAAAATGTGTTAAGAGAAATGAGAGAGAGAGAGAGAGAGAGATGGGATGTAAGAGAGAGAATGATGGATGTGAGTGATGGGTGAGGTGATGTTGTACTTGACATGTATGGGTGTGTAAGTGAGAGGGTGAGAAAGAGTTGACTTGGTGGTTGCTTGACTTGGGGAGAAAGAAAGCATTGATTGATTGATTTGAGTGATTAATTGATGGAAAATGATGTAGAGATTCTCTTGGGATTGTAACCTCACGGGGTTTCTTCGAAATAAATGTCGGCCCACATCTCTCGGCCAGGGTATCGGATCGGTATGCAAGATGCAGCGTTAGAACCACGGTGACAGTGCAGTCGCAACGATACAAGTCTCGGATTAACCCACTTAAATCTAAAGGATACGACTTAGGGTCGCGCGCAAACGTTGAATATACGTTGTAGGTTGCCGGACTTCGACGGGAAGGATCGTGGGAGTCGATGGAACAGTACGGACTAGGATATGGGTCTTACATATGAGGCCCATTGTGATGTACTTATGATCCATTGTAATGTACTTGAGGCCCATGGGTTGTGGCCCAGTACGATGTATATTGGCCTATATGATAAGGCCCAGTGTGATCTATGCGAGGCACATTAAGATTGTATGTGGCCCATTGAGATCATATGTGACCCACCGTGATGCAGTCCATTATGATGTATATAGGCCCATGTGATGCGGCCCATGTATTATGGCCCATGTGCCGAGGCCCATTGTGATGTATATGCGGCCTATGAGTGAGGCCCATAGTGATGTGTATTAGGTCCTTGTGTGAGGCCATGGGCCCACAATATGTTTGGCTCTATGTGGGCCACTCCTTGGGAGCAATGATGGTTAAATGTCCACATTGATGGGTGATGATGATTAAATGTCACATTGTGACCTTCCCTAAGATCGATTCCGATTGTTGGGGTCGATTATCCAGGCTGATTCCGATTGTCGATTGTCGAGGCCGATTGTAGGGGTTGATTCCGATTGTCAATGCTGATTCTGATTATTGAGGCCGATTCTGTTGTCGAGGCCGATTCTGTTTGTCGAGGCCGATTGTCGATTGTCGAGGCCGATCCTGATTGTCGAGGCCAATTCCGTTTGTCGAGGCCGATTCTGATTATCGAGGCCAATTTTGATTATCGAGGCCGATTCTTCCGATTGTCAAGGATGATTCCGATTATCGACGCTGATTTCGTTTGTCGAGGCCGATTCCGTTTGTCGAGGCCAATTGTCGAGGGCGATTCTGTTTGTTGAGGCCAATTTCGATTGTCAAGGCCGATTCCGATTATCAACGTCGACTATTGATGCCGATTATGAGTATGTGACAACATAGCATCATGATACATACCCATACGCATGATCTGCATGTTTGTTATGAGATGTGGACCACTTTATATGTCATTGGGCATGTTATTATGAGACTCCCTGATAGGCGGGGATTGTCTCACATGAGCACACAGTAGGCGCAAGATTGATACATGACTGGATTGTATGACTCATGCATCTTGCATTGTGTGTTGCGATTACTGTACGCCCTAACGACATCAGAGCCGTAGCCTCTACGGCATATCGTGGATGGCCAGATGGGGCACCGAAATCTGTTACTAGCATCGGGCCGCCATAGATGGCCTTGGGTGAAAATCTCTAAACCCTCTTGGTACCAGAGGACACCCCAACGTCGAGACCAGTGGATATATATGAGCACATGAGGGCCGTATACCAGTTGGCCGCGTCTCCCACTGTGTCGTGGTCGGTTGGGAAGGGGTGTGACCTTACCCGCCAGAGTGAGGGGCAATGAAATGGCGGTAAAGACCGCACTAGTTGAAGAAGGAATATGCCAATATCTCCTAGAGGGGGATGAATAAGACTTTTTCTAATTTTTATAGTTTATCTAGAATCCTATTTCACTAATCCTTTTAAATATACAATTATCAGGATTACTCAAATGTAACTCTACTGGCTTCCAAGCCTGGTAGAGGATCCAATCACAAACTGCTTAAAGAGTAAACAATACAAAGTCTAGTTCATGATGGATATGACTGTGTAGGTGTGTGAGAAGTGATCAGATATTCAGATATTAAAATATTAATGCAAATCACTCAATCAAAATAATAATCTCAAACACAGTCATTTTATAGTGGTTCGACGATAAGTCTACTCCACTCCCGGCTGTCGCACTCAACCCTTGAGTGTACCGGATTTCACTAAGGAGGTTTCCCAGGGTTCAACTCAAACCTAAGGTTTTAAATCAGGTTCACCTTCAACCTTTACAACCTACACTGAGGCTGACTGTTTATGCTCTCACGAGCAAGGGTCAACACAACACACCAACTTTCAGGCACACTAGCCAAGGATCTTCCATAAGACTCTACTAGATATTTCTACACGGTTGACCTTTAACCCTAAGGTTTTACCAGGTTCACCTAAAACCTAGAGTTTTACTGGTTCACTCCAAACCAGATGTTTATGCTCTCCACAGAGCAAGGGTCCACATAACGCACCCACTATGTACACTCCCGCTGGAGGCCTCCTTGAGGACTTCAAAGGGTGAGAACCACTTAAGACCCAATCCTAGAAAGGAATGATTACAAGTGCCATATGGACTTTAGATACTTACAGATAAGTTGATGAGTCCCATTTAGCACAATGCCGAAGATCTCCTCCTCCTTGTTGACGAAGAGTCTTCTGCTCCTTGATCCGTAACACAAGATAATATACCTATACTAGGCTTCGGGTTGGGTCAAGGTGAAGATGAAATCCTACTCTCAAAATATTTTCCTATCAGGAATGTAGAGCGATTCCAATCTTATGCATTTAAGGCATCCCAGCTTAATGATTTGCCGTTAAGGTAGTAGTTGTTGGATCCTTGAATGCAGAAGTTCATTCCCCAATCCACTCTATTGAATGTCAATGGTGAGGGTGGATTGGAGAATGAACTCCCTTAAGAGAAAGGGCATTAGATATAGGATATAAGTTGAAACACTCAAAAGCTCTCTCTACTTTCTCTCACAGTAACAAAAGACAAGTTCTCTATATATAGGCAAAAAGTTTCAACGGATATAAAATGGTCACATTTATGACAGATTTCGATATCATCGAGAAGGTTCGATATCATCGAGCATATACTCTCAATAGCTTCGATGGTCTGCTCGATGACTCGGACTCAATGTCATACGCTTTTGAAACTCTTTGCCAAATGGTCGATGAATCGAAACTATTGTCGATGTCATCGGATTTCGACTCTGATTCCATCGATGATAGGTTCGATTAATTAACACTTGAAAAATGAGAGTGACTTGACTTTGAGATATTTCAGGTTTTTATGAATGATCGGGGGAACCGTCGAGATCATCGGAATTTGAATGTCTATGATATCGAGATCAGCGTCGATACATCGATAAATCCAACGGATTTGTCTTTAAGCTTGCTGGATGATTTGTGTCCTTGTTCGATGCAATCGACTTGGTGCCGATATCATCAATATTTGAATATCGATTCTATCGAAGGGCCCCCGATCATAGTTAAAAACAACCTGAAATATCTGCTGTAAGAAATGCGTGCCCACTATCGATATCATCTATGGACCTCCGATCTTATCGATATTTGAATTCAGATCATCTCGGACGGTCATCGATATATCGAAGGAATTTGAGATTTTCATTAAAAAACAGGGGCACCAGAAATCTGCCTGTCGATCTTATTGAGCCACTCCCAATGGACTCGAGATTTGAATATCGATGATATCGATAGGTGTATCGATACATCAATAAATCCGTCCAGATGAATATTTAGTTGTTGGACATTTTTGGTCCTCATAACAATAATATCGGTAAGGTATCGAGGACATCGACAGTGCAGGTCGATCATATCGAGGGTGCTTCGATAAAATTAACAAGGCAAGAAAAACTTAGAGATTTTCTTATTTTGAAAAATATTTTCTCACCGTAAAACCCTATGATTTTAACTTATTTTTAAGGATTTTAATCACCTGGTGTTTTTGGACATGGGATGTGAGGCTATGATTTACCTATGGCGAGCTTCCACACATCCGGATGAGGCAGACGCTTGAATTGTTCTTCCTATCATGCTCTGTAGACAGTCTGACCCACCATACATGTAACTTGGCAAACCAGGGTACTTTCAGGTAATATCTAGGTTGAGTTTGACCAACTTGAGGAATGGGTCCGCTATCGACGAGTTGGGCCCGATATTGGCAAGCGGATAGTGAGGTCTCTTCCACTTACCCAGTTGTGCGCTTGGATAGGGGTGACAAGCTGGCGTAGAGTGTAATAGACCCCAGTGATGATCTCAGAGAGGAACCGTACTGGTACGTGGACTTATTGAGCAGGAGGTGCATACTCATTCATTCATCCATTCACCATCCACTCGGGCTGATGGTGTGCAACTATTTATTATGTACCTTCGTAATGGCAAGGATTTCGGTTGGGGTGCTCGACTAACCTGAGATCAGGAGTTTACCACATTGAGTCTGACTATCCAAATTTAGGTATGAGATTGGTTTGGATAGAAGTCCCTTGTGATGGACCCCATAGCTTGCGATACTACATATTATCATCCTGACTTCACACTCCAGCACGGTCATTCCATTCACACCACATATTACATTACATCAGCGGCATATGGCATTTTGGGTTACTATGTTTCTTCATTTATATGGCCTAGATACGGTTGACGGTATTCATGAACTCATTAGGAATTGTATATTGCATTGCATCCTTGACATCTGATATTTGCTCTTTATGACTCCTCATTTTCTTAGCTGATCTGTATTGCGTACTCTGATATTGTATGATTCACGGACTTGTCAATATTTTCGCTTACTCTAATATTGTATGATTCATGATCTTGCTAGTATTTCTGATATTGTATGTTTACGGCATCGTATTGAATACTTGACACTTACCTTATGCACACACTTACACCACCCTCTAAGCTTTCTATAAGCTTATGCACGATAGATGCGTGCAGGTGATGTTAGGTTGCGGTAGTGTGGAGCTTGGAGCACGTAACGTCTTCTGGAGCTTTAATTTTTGACATATGTATTTTCCTTTTAACATTGTATTCGAAGTTTATGTTAGTCGATATGTGATGATGATGTTGCTTTTGTAATTTGAGTAAACTTGTGGTTATGCTTCTTACGAGATAAATGTACGTTGGAAAATCCTCCTTGTAGGATCCTAGGATCGAAATCTGGCGTATGCACGCTGGGAGCTGAGAATGGGGTACTACGGAGGTTGTCGGCACCAGATTCGGCGATCAGGAATTTTATGAGCCCGGTTTTCGAGTTTGGGGTATGACATTCAATCCCCCACTGCTTTTTGCAGTGTGCTTCACTTGATAGTTAGATCTGTCTTGTTTTTCATTTGAAGCTTTAAGACTAGCTTGCCAAATAGATGGACGGTTTGGATATAACACATACCTCATGATTAGACCCACTGAACTTGCTAACGCCAATACAGTAGCTATATAGCTGCTGTGAGGTACACCAGCCAATTTGTTTCCCTTTCGCATACGCCGTACCATTCTACGCACAAAATAAAGCCTTTCAAATGGGCATGGATTTAGTGAGTTCGAGATGTCACCGAGTTCTTTCATGCTATGACCATGGGCCCACCTTGATGTATGTGTTATATATCTATGTTCTCCATCTGTTTTTTAACCTCATTCTAGTATGTGGGCGTAAACTAAATATGATCCAAATCTTAGGTGGACCACACCATAAGAAAAAGTGATGATGAATGCCTACCATTAAAAATGTTTTAGGGCTTAATGTAATGTTGATTTTCCATCCAACATGTTGATAAGGTCAAACAGAATTGGATGAGGGGATATTACAAATATCAGCTTGATCCAAAACTTTGATGGCCCACAAGAAGTTTTTAATTGTCAATCACCACTGTTCTTATCTTGTGTTATGGTCCAATTAGGATTTAATTTAGATCAATTTTTTTTCACTAAAATAAGTTGAAAAAACTAATGGATGGAATGGATATACAACAAATACACCAAGGTGGGCCCTACGGTCAATGTAACACCCTCTATGGGTTACGGAGGTAACACTTAATCTTCCCCCATTTGCATATATATGTTGGGCACTTGACATGAAAGCCAGTAGCATGCTTAGCAAAATAGGGACGCGGATTAGCTACTGACAGGTCAAGTAGCGAGATTCGCTATAGAAGTGACGTCACCAAGTTCTGTGGGGCCTACCATTATGTAGGTGTTGTATCCACACCGTCCATACATTTGGAGATATCATTTTAAGGCATGATCCAAAGAATGAGGCAGATCTAAAGCTGGAGTAGACCCACCACACAAAACAGAGCGAAGCGTGACGTCCACCGTTGAAACCTTCTGATGGTCCACCATGATGTTTATTTGAGATCCAAACTGTTCATATGTTAAATCAGACATGAAATAAGGGAAAATACAAATACCAGGTTGATCACAAACTTTTGTGGCCTTTAGAACTTTTTAATGGTGGGCGTCACTCTCTCCACTGTTTTCTATGGTGGGGTCCATTCGAGCTTTGTATCTGACTCATTCTTTGAATAATATCCTAATATGATCTCTCTAAATGAATGTACAGTGTAATACAAAACATACATCATTGTGAGGCCCATAAAACTTGGTAATGTCACTTGAGTAGCAAGCCTTGCTACTCAACCTGTCAGTAGCTAACAGGCATTCAGCAAAATATTGTTATTTGGGGACGCAAATCTCCTGGGGAAAGCCTTTTGCAGGAAGTTGCTACTCTTGGAACCTAGATGGGGCCACTATGATGTTTGTGATAAATCCACCTCGTCCATCCATTTTTTTTAAATTTTTTTATTTTTTTAGGGCATAAAGCAAAAAATGAGCCGAATCTAATACTCAAGTGGGCCAAAAACGTGGGGATTGAACGTCCATGGTTGAAATATTCATGGGGCCATAAAATTTTGAATTAAACTAATATTTGTATTTTCAGTTCATCCCAGTAAGAATGACGTTATGAACTGTATGGATGACATATAAACAATGGTGGGAATTTACCTACCCACCTTTTCCTTTAGTGCAGACTACTTGAGTCTTGGATCCTATTCACTTTTGGTCTAAGTCCTAAAGTGAGATCACAAAATGGATGGAGGGGTGGATTTCTAAAAATATCACGGTGGGGCCACCTATGTTTCTAGCGTAGGAACTGCATGATGAAAGGCTTTAGCAGTAAAACTGTATCCGCTATTTGAGTGCCTTCTATGAAATTCCAGCTTTTTTTCAGCTACCACGCTACCAGAAAAACCTAAAATCTAGCTACTTTGACCAGGAAAATTCCCCACATAGTTATATTATGTTGGATTAATAACGAGATTAAATAAAAAAATAGAAAATCACAAGTAAGAAAATGATAAAAGATTTATGTGGAGAGTTGAGGTATATTATAATTGTTGTCTTAAAGAAAGATTTACTCTCATAAGGAAGATTATGTTAGTGCACCGATTTATGCACCTATTTGTCAATCATGTGTATCTGCGTACTAGTGAGTTGGTTGAACCCTTGAAACTAAAGACCGAAGACACATGTAGACTTAGAATATCGATAAAATGAAGAATATATAAATTGAGGTACCTTAGTGACCCTAACTTTATATTCAAAACAACATAGCTTGTAGATAATCTTAACATTTATATGTAAACCTTGATTGATCATTATTTTTTATTAGAAACATGTTTTAAGGATTGGAATATGTATATTCTAAAATAATAAGGAAACTTCAATGAAATAACACTCATCATCAATTATTTTATTAATCTTGATTCTTATTACATTACTTACATTGCCATTATTTCTAAAACAAAGTACATTTAATTATGATAATTTTAAATAATATAAAAAAAATCCAATGACAATTTCAGCAGCATTTTGGCCTTGTAGAATGTCAGTCGAAATGATAGAAGAGTTGTGCATATTTGAAACCCCTTGCTTCATGCTAATACACGAGCTAAAAAACTTGAATTGATGGTCCATAAGCTTAACTACACGAAGATCCATAATATTGCTAAACAAGTTGCGCTGAACCACTGTGCGCGGTCGTGCAACATAGCTTGTTAACTGAAATTCGGGGTCGAGTATGAACTAAACAATTAAACATAAATGTGCGAAATATTTGAACTATTTTAAAGTGTTGTAACTTAGCAAACAGAAATAAATCGACATGAATTGAGTTATAATAAAAACAATAGATTCTAAAAAACAAAGCTAAAAAACATTAATTAACGAATCCAATGGTATTGTTAAAGCGGTTCTGAACACTGTATGACCTTTGTTTAAGGAAATCGAAAAGACAACAAAAATTTCTAACATATAACACCTGATTATGACACAAACATGACAATGTTTAAATGTTGTCTGAGTTAGAGCAATAAATGAATGAGATTATACCAAAAGTAATTCATACTCCGTCCATTGTATAAGGCAAGCGGAAGACTGAATTGCATATTTAAGGTATGTAAAGAAACAAAATTTTTCATGAACACCTGAGTATGAACACTAACTACGATACCCATACACATATACTGTTTCTGAATCAAAAATCAAAATACAATCTAAAAGATGAGTCCTGAAATTCCCGCGATGCAGTCGCCTAAGCAAAGCCGTCAGAGTACTGCATAAATGAGAACTCATCCTGGTCCTCGTCGAAATCGGGCTCCGGCTCCTGACCGACGCACCGTCTATACCTGTGACAGAGTCTGGTTGGTGTTGCAAACACCGTCCCGTAACGTGGAGTGAGTAGCTAACTCAGTGGAACAGTAAAGCAAAGGTTAACATGTTATCAATTCAATCAAGCATAATGATAAAGCAGTACAAATCAAACAAGTTTAACTACTCTTGTTAAATGCAAGAATGAAATGACATGATGATGTATGCCCTTGCCAAACCACCCTCATGCGACATCATCTTACGTTCGCGAATGCATACCTCCCTAGCGCTCCACATCTACTAGGCACATGCGGTGCGATGATGAGCATGATTACCGAGTTATTATTAGTTCATTCAAACAGCAGTATTGGGAAACTAAGGTACCTCTCTTGTATCATTCCCAAACATGATTCATTCTAGGGTCGTCAATCCTAATTAATCTCATACGGTATTATGGTTCGAGAGGCATCGCGAAGGCATCGCAAAGGGCTTGTCACCCGTCAGCACAGATACAGATCTCACCGTATGCGGCTCAATTGCTGACCGTCAGCTCGAGTACAGGTCTCACCGTACTAGGCTCAATCACTGGCCGTTAGCTCGAATACAGGTCTCACCGTACTCGGCTCTACTCATACTCTAGTTGCTGTGAAGGGCTTGTCGCCAATCACAGACCTTTGGAGTATACTCGAAGATACTACAGAGGACTCGTCGCTCGTCAGCACGAGCACAGGTCTCACCGTACTCGGTTCTCGCCGTAAGTATCGACAGCTCGAATACAGTGTCCCATACCATCGTATTCGGCTCACGAGTTTGGGTTGCTCAATGGTCACTACGGGGAGGCACTTGGCCCCAGCATAGGCCGACAGCTTGGCTACGGTGTCCCATACCACCATGTTCGGCTCATGAGTCTTAGCGGATCGAGGTACCATGGTTAACGAGATTACCACTGGTAAGTTTGGTACCCTAGGTTCAAACAGTAATGACCAAACATGGTGAACACACATTCGACATATCGAGTTACTTGACGAGCCTGACTAGCTCGAGCGCACAACAAGTTGGGCGATATGAAGTGCAAAAGCACTCCGTGTGGCCAACCACTATCGCCAACCGAAGTACGACTCGGGTTCGTCAGACACATCCCTTGTGGCGACATGAATCTCAGCCACAACCTCAAGTCTGATACCGAATGTCTGGACTATAGACATAGTCCCAAACTCAATCAATTCTCATCCGTAGCATGTGGAGTAAAACATGATAAACAAAGTAATACAAGCATGCTAGTAGGCATGTCATAAGGCATGTTATAAAGCATGATATAAAGCATGTAGTAAAGCATGTTATAGCGCACTATACAAATAGGGATACAAATACATATACATCATAAGTGAGTGGTTAGAGTAAACAACCACATCGAGGGAATCATACATGACTCTATGGTAGTTGAGAATTCCATCTCAGCACCGAACTACGGTACTAACACCTAAGCATTTACACTCACAAGCATTTACACAAACACTTAGAGTACACTATTCCAACATACATGACGTATGTTAGTAAAATACGTATTAGGGCTATCCTTTCGCCAAGCGAGTATTTTATCCATGTATACCATACTCATACAGCAATAAATCATGACAATTGCATTTCCAATATTTATACATATACGGCATTTCTAGGATACACAATTTCAACATACCTAATGTTTACAAGCAAACATGTATTACGGCGATTCCTTTCGCCAAACAAGTATTTTATCCATATATTGTATAATCATACATTAAATAAACATGTCAAACATTTTTCCAAAAAAAATACGTATACGGTATTTCTACGTATACCTAGAGTATGTGAAATTCCATATTCTACAACTTTAATCGAAACAGAAAACGGAAAGCACTTTGTACATGTGCAATTGCATGCAGATCATGAATCTATCATTATCTGACATTGAAAGCGTTGAAAACCGTAACCTATACACCTAAAGTCCTCACCTTGCTCCTTGGAATCTCAATGGATCAGCAAGGTTTGATGAGCTTCCGTATTCGAGAGTTTTCTAGCCTAAAGAGTGAAATCGGTTAGTTATTTCACAACCTATAGCCTATACACCTCAAATCAGATCTAGGGTTAGGGTTTCTCACCTTAAAACGGAGTTGATATCGCCGGGAAAGCGCCTGGAAAGAGGCGGTGCAGGAGGTGCGATGATCGAAAGCAGTAGGAGAAAGGTGCTCCCACAAATCCCAAGTTTTCTCTCCCTTTTCTCTCTCTTTCTCTAGGATTTTATCCCAAATTCGTATGGCTGTGAGAGGGGCTGTTCTAAGGCCCTTATATAGCCTAAAACCTCTCCGAAATAGACTCCTGTTGAAGGGGTACGTCTACTATAAGCATTTCGGCGCTTTTCCTGCTCAAAAGAGGGTTTCTGGTGGCCCTCCTTGAGCTTAACATCAAACTTAAGCTCACAACTCATGGATCTACGTGGGATTACATTTTCGTCTCGGTCGGATTCCCAGATCACACGTGGCGGACCATTTTCAGTTCAACGGTCAGTGGGCCACGATCCGAAATTCCAAGTACATGTAAATGTTCCTGAAATTTTTCCTAATCCGAGGGTGTAATTTGGTCTGATTCTGACGGTCTGGTTGCTTAATACTGATCCGCAAGCGAGTGGTGCCAGATCACTATTCCAGATATTTATTTTGTAAAGAAAAGAGTGGTTTTCACACTCCCTCGCTCCGGACTCAAGCGAATGACCGTGGGACATCGACTGGACTCGATTTCCGAGATGGTTGTCAAGCCCAGTGAGGCAGTCCTAGTTCTTTAACGTCGTGTTAATCGGATTTCCGATGTGCTGTCTAGACCTAATACGAAGTTTCAAGTCGTTCCCGAGAGTAGCCGGGTAATGAGTTTGATCCTAAACTTTAGGGTAACTTAGAGTCAATGATTTTGCAAGTTTTGGGTCTTGCAGATCGTATTTAAAGCGATCCCAACAGATTTCGTGGCTAATCGAGTTTTGCACTTAGTTAACTTTGTTAAATTTCTAAAGGATTTAATCCTAATTGATTTCTGGTCGAGGTGGTACTCGATCCAAAGTACGGAAAGTTACGGGTCGTTACAATCTACCCCCCTTAAACAAAAATTTCATCCTCGAAATTTATACCTTTTCTTATTCCTCGAGAATCTGAGGGTAGTTCTTCCTGACCTTGGCCTCAGTCTCCCAAGTAGCTTCCTCCTCGGAATGATGTGTCCATAGTACCTTCACAAGTGGAATGACCTTGCTACGCAGTACCTGCTCTTTCCTGTCAAGAATACGCGTCGGGCGCAACTCATACGTAGCATCCTCGTTCAGCTGTACCTGCTCCCATCTGATGATATGTGAAGGATCATGAACGTACTTCTTCAGCATAGATACATAAAATATGTTGTGTACAGACGCAAGTGGTGAGGGCAAAGCGAGACGATACGCCACATCACCCACTCGATCCAGTATCTGAAATGGACCGATAAATCTCGGTATGAGCTTCCCCTTCTTCGCAAACCGAAGGACTCCCTTCATAGGGGAAACTCGAAGGAACACATGATCCCCGACCTCGAACTCAAGCGGTCGCCGCCTCGTATCGGCGTAACTCTTCTGCCTGCTCTGTGCTGTAAGTAGTCGACGCCTGATAATGTCGACCTTCTTTGTAGTCACCTGTACCAACTCCGGGCCAATCAGACTACGCTCGCCAACCTCAGCTTAACAATGCGGTGCTCTACAAGGACGACCATATAGGGCCTCATATGACGCCATGCCAATAGTCGCCTGGAAGCTGTTGTTGTAGGCGAACTCTGCATACGGAAGACAGTCATCTCAGCTGTCCTTGAAGTCTAATACACATGCCCGCAACATATCCTCCAGAATTTAGTTCACCCGCTCTGTCTGCCCATCAGTCTGAGGATGAAACGCCGTACTGAACTTCAACTTCACACCCATCGCCTCCTGGATGCGAGTCCAGAAGATAGATGTGAACCGAGTGTCTCTGTCCGACACGATCTCTAAAGGAACTCCATGCAGACGGACGATCTCTTTGATGTACAATCTAGCCAGCTCGTCTGCAGAGTTCGTAACTCTGATAGGGAGGAAATGGGCCGATTTAGTCAATCGGTCCACAATCACCCAAATGGAATCGTGTCCCTTCCTCATCTTCGGCAGCTGAAGCAGTCCAGGAGGTCGGCGATGTTCTGCCTTGACCTGCTGGCACGTAAGACATCGAGAAACGTACTCAGTGATGTGGGCCTTCATGTTATCCCACCAATATATCCGTCTCATATCCCGGTATATCTTCGTGCTACCAGGATGCATCGCAAGCTTCGAGTTATGGGCAGACTCGAGAAGCTCGCGTCTCAAGTCGGGCACATCAGGAACGCATAGGCGACCACAAAATAGTAGACCCCCATCAGAACCAACTCTCTACTCGGAGTCCACTCGGAGTCCTCGGCGTCGCTAGCCTGCTCTCGAAGCTCAGACAGCCGTATATCGCCCTCCTGGGCCTCAATAATCCTGTCGTCAATAAGTGGTCGCACCCGAACGTGCGCAACACACTCAAATGGCTCATCCACAGTGAGTCTCTACTCGAAGTCCCATACAAACTCAACCATGTCCCACTCAGCTATCATCAATGGTGCCGCAAATGCTATCGCCTTCTTGCGGCTTAACGCGTCTGCCACAAGGTTCGCCTTGCCAGGATGGTAGGAAACCTCAAACTTAAAGTCCTTCAAGGTCTCCATCCATCGGCGTTGTCTCATATTCAAGTCTCGCTGTGTGAATATGTACTTAAGGCTCTTGTGGTCGCAGAAAAGCTCGAATTCCTCCCCGTAGAGGTAATGTCTTCAGAGCTTCAATGCAAAGATGACAGCTGCCAACTCCAGGTCGTGTGTAGGGTAATTCTCCTCGTGTTTCCTTAATTGTCTCGAGGCATACGAAATCACCCTATCCTTCTGCATCAGAACACAATCCAAACCAACGCGAGACGCGTCAGTATATATCGTGTATTTCTCTCCCTTGCTCTGGCAATACTAGCACAGGGGCGGACGTCAACTTGTCCTTCAGCTCCTTAAAAGCTGCCTCCTTTCTCATTCCAGGCGAACTTCAGGTCCTTCTGAGTCAACTGAGACAATGGCCTGGCAATCTTCGAGAAATCTCGAATGAAGCGTCTGTAATACCCAGCCAGACCAAGGAAACTCCTCACCTCGATAACCGAGCCAGCTGCTGCCAAGGCCATCCAATCTTGAACCGCGGCTACCTTAGCAAGGTCCACTGCTATCCCTCCTTGGACACTACATGTCCCAGGAACTTGACTTCCTCCTGCTAGAAGTCGCACTTCTTGTATTGTGCGAACAACTGGTTCTTCTCCAGTGTACCCAACACTGCTCTCAAGTGCTCCTCGTGCTCCTCCCGACTCGTAGAGTATATTAAAATATCATCAATAAAGACGATGACGAATTGGTACTGGAAGGGCCGAAATACCCGGTTCATCAGATCCATGAACACGGCTGGTGCGTTCGTAAGGCCGAACGACATCACTAGGAACTCATAGTGCCCAAAGCACGTCCTGAAGGCTGTCTTCTGCACGTCCTCCTCTCTCACGCGCAACTGGTGGTATCCCGACTGAAGATCAATCTTCGAGAAATACCTCGCCCCTCTCAACTGATCGAACAGATCATCTATCCTGGGCAAAGGATATTTGTTCTTCACCGTGACCTGGTTCAACCTACGGTAATCAATACATAACCGTAGCGACCCGTCCTTCTTCTTCACAAATAGCAAAGGTGCTCCCCAAGGAGACACACTAGGTCGTATAAAACCCTTCTCTACATGCTCGTTAATCTGTCTCCACAGCTCCTCCATCTCACATGGAGGCATACGATAAGTCGACAACGAGATGGGCGTCGCACCAGGCGTAAGATCAATCGTAAAATCAATCTCGCGCCAAGGAGGTAAACCAGGAATAGTCTTAAACACACCCACAAATTCTCGAACCACCAACGTACCCTCCAATGTCGGACCATCAATCGGCACTAGTAAAGCAGCATAATAATCAACACGGCAGGACCAACTGACCTGCACTGGAAACGTGAAAGCTGTGCCGTCAGATCCATAGGCAGTCACGATCCAAGTATCATAATCTATCTCTGCCCTCATCTTAGCGAGCCAGTCCATACCAAGAATAACGCCGTAGTGCCATACTGGAGCAACAATGAGGTCGACGAACACTGTGCTGCTACCCAAAACTACAGAGCAACCCTCACATAACCATGTGACATCCGAACAGGTCCCAGTAGCCGTAGTGAGTCTCAGTCCCTTAGTGGGAATAGTACGCAAAGATAAACGTTTAACTGCCGCACAAGAAATAATAGAACTAGTGGACCCATTGTCCACCAATAAGGAAACGGAAGTACCATAAATATAAGCCGTACCCTCAAAAGCAGTCGGGGCCAAAATCGTCGTCTCACGTGCCTCGGCAACAAGCGTATGTACCCGAGCCTACTGCTGACGGTTCGGCTGAGGAGCCAAGGGTCGTTGTGGCGGCCTGAAGCGCGACACAGGAGGTCGGAAGGAAGGATGTGCAGGAGCAGTCTGTAGAGGTAGTGAAAATCCGCTAGCCCTCTTAGGCGAGAAGCAACTCTCAGGAGGATGTCTCGGTTTCCCGCAATACGTGCAGGTCACAATCGGGCGTCTCACAAGAACTACTGGTGCCGCGGCCTTGGGAGGCGAATCAGCACGAGGCCTCTTAACTAGAATAGGCCTGCTCTGTAACTCCTGACGTGACCTCGCAACCATAGCACCACGCGATCTGGCCAATCGGTCCATATCCTGCTCGGCCGTCATAGACATGTGGACCAGTGCCGCGTAGGTGGGTATACTGAGATAGCATATCTTCGACCGTATGTCAGGTCGCAAGCCTCCAGAAAAGCGACGCATCCTCATCTGCTCGTTGACGAGGATAGTTGGGACAAAACGGCCCAACTCAATGAAGCGGTGCTCATACTCCGTAACCGTCATGCCTCCCTGCCTGATGCTAGGTAGAACTCATCTTCCCGCTCGTGTCGATAAGTCTGCGGGGTATATTTCTCGTGGAACCGTAACTCGAAAGCCTCTCAGGTCCACACGTAATCCACTGCGACCGTCCACAGCACACTATCCCACCATAAACTGGCCTCCCTCTCAACCATGAAGGAGGCCAACTCGACCTGCTCTGCCTCTAACAGTGCAGCATCCGTAGCATCTTGGAGATGCGGTCAGGCCAGAACTCTGCCTTCTCGGGTCTGTGAGAACTCATAAATGAGGGAGGCCTCAAGCGCTGAAATCGCTCGAGTAAACCGCGTGTACCTACATCTCCAGTAGGAGGTGCGATGGATGTGGGCAGAGGCACATCCTCAAACCGAGCAGGAGGCTCAGAATGCTCAGCAGGATGTGCGGATGTCGTAGGTGGAGTCGCACTACCACCATGGGATAAGGCCTCAGCGATAGTGGCCATAAGCTGCTGGTGCTGCTGCTGCTGCTGCATCTACTGCTGATGCATCATCAACATCAGCTGCTCGATCCTATTAGTCGGCGGAGCAGTCTGGGAGTCATGCTGCGCAGATGAAGACGGCCGGTACTGCTCACGGACCGGGGGCGTGTAAGGTGGCAGTCCACCGATAGGACCAGCAGGAGGCTGATCAGAACCTAACCCACCCTCGGTCCGCAGGACTGCCACTAGCAAGAGTCTGGTCCATAGAGCCAGTCAACGGAGATGTTCGTGCTCCGCGTGTACTGTCGCGGCATGCCCTATACAACATAGGGTACAACATTTGTGAGATAAAGCATAACACACGCATCATAAAGCACTATAAGCATTCCACCACATCATCATAACAAAGAGGCTACATGCCTTTCATTTACCCAAAATTGTCATAATACATGGAATACAGAGTTACATGAATCATGACAGAAATCACATGATAGTCAATACATCCACAACATCAAACACCTAAAAACTGCTACTACCACTACATCATCTACATGAAAACATAAGCCGCCTATCGCGGTAACCAAAATAAACAACCACACACAACAACGTGGATGCCTAGGCATCCGAGTCAGGCGATGGAGGAGAAGCATTCTTGTCCTGCAGACAACACAGGATGACCTTCAAGGTACGAGACACCTTGCCAAGATTGGTTCGGACTCGCCTGACTTCCTGTTGAAGGGCGGATTGACCCTCCTCCAGACGGGCTAAATGTGCATAAATGGCATCCCGATCCACGCCCTGCTCTGAGCCGCAGGAGGTGAACTCTCCTCAGTGTCCTGAGCCTCAGGTTCCTCTTCCTCTTCTTCCGCTTCACTTCCATCTTCACTCGTGTCTTCATCGCTCTCAATCTCATCGTCACTCTCCCCCTGTCTGGCCCGTTGTCGCTGTGCCCCAAGCTTCATCTGTTTGAGAGTATTCTCATCAATCTGGTGGACCGGTACTGGCATTTCCGCCCCCAGACTATAGCCATACTCCCGTACAATCCTGTATATGAGTCGGCCGAAAGGAAGGGAATCAGAGCTCCTGGTGGAGCTTGCAACATTCACGATCTGTCGCAACACGAAAGTGGGCACACACAAATTTGCCCGCTGCCCCACTTGATATAGAAAATCAACCATAAGGCGCGTGCACTCACTGCGATTACTGTGTCTGGGGTAGAGATTGTATGTGAAGATGTGATGTAGTAGGCGGAAGTCTTTAGACATGTGGGACGCTAGCAGGCTTTTGTTCGGCTGTCATTCAGCTAGTCGGCCATCACAAAGGTATCGAGTGCGATGATTCCTTTCACGAGCAGTCACCAAATTCAGCTCGCTAGCATGTACGTCACCAAGGGGCATATTCATAAGCCGCGCGATCATCCTCACATCAACGGTGACGAATAGATCCACCCCAACTATGAGCCGGAATTGTAAAGGGTCTAGTGAAGGCTCGCGAATGTTGGCGTAGAAGGCTCTGACAGTGCCAGAATTTACGCGACCCCTGACCTCAAATAACGGACCCTAGAGGGCCGCCTCCACTTGCTCAAACAGATAATACTCCCCAAATAGCCGACCGTCCACCTGGGCTTCGAAAAGAACTCTGCGGTCCTCATAGACTCCATGAGGTAGCCCCGCCAACTGCACCCGTTCGGCAGGGATCCGGGGATCAAGGTCCCGCTTCGTGTGAAACTCTCGGGCAAAGCTCAAGCTAGCGACGGTGCCTCGCGGCCGCCTTGATCATGTAGGGCGACTAGGCCCGGCCTCATCAGCGGCACTCTTTCTCTTGCCCATCAGAGAGAGGATGGTGGAGATGGAGAAAATAGCCGCCACAACACCAAAAAGGGCCATGGAAAATGACAAAATAGGGGAAGAGGGGCTGATTCTCCAAGTTCTCCATGATCAGCTGACCCAACAGACGTGGGAGGGTGAAAAATGTAGGGAAGTGAAGAAAGGAAATGGGAAGGACAGTTGGGGAGATAGCTCCCACGATTTTTGGGACCTCCAACAACGTGTGGGGGGTCCAAAAGAGTGAAACGAGGGGGAAACGGAGAAGAGGGCAGCACACCACGATGGAGGAAGGTGGGAAGTGGTCGAAATTTATAGAGGAGAGAGGTGAAGAGGCGATTTGCAAGAGATGGCAGCAAAGTAGGAGGGAAAAATGGCCAAGGGAGGGGGTTTGTGAAGGAAGGGGGAGTTTTTGAAATGGATTTAGGACGGGACCTAGGGCAGGGGGTTGTAGGGACCCCCAAAGTCGACCGACCCAGACCGCCGGCCCGGCCCAACCCGAAAGTCGGCGAGGCCTCGCCAAAAAAAAATTGAATTTTCAAAATGGGGCTCCGTGGCCCTGTTCGTATAGCTCCCTGGGCCCCAAAAATATCTGGGTCCCACCTTGGGTACCCCTGGATCAGCGTGGGTAGGCCTCCGACCCCGATTTGCTCTATTTCGGGCACTTTTGGGTACTCCCGAACACACGCTGACTTTTGTAGGTTTTTGACTTCCTGAGCAAGGTGTATTGTGCTCTAGACACATCAATAGACGGTCTAGAAGCGGTCTGAGATCCATACGTGCGGTCTGGATCGAGTACGAACTCGATCAAAATGTCTATTTTCAATGAACTTCGCCGAACGGCGAAATCGGGAGACCCTAAGACTGTTTCTATATATATATATATATATATATATATATATATATATATATTATATATATATATATATATTATATATATATATATATTTGGCGCACCCTCCTAAGTTGCAATGCGTCAGTGGACGTCGTGGAACATAACTCAGGTCCGGTTTAATCAAAATCATGCTTTGATACCAATTTGTAACGCCCTGAAATTCGGGGGTCAAGTATGAACTCAACTCCTGAGTTCCAACGCATCACTTATGCAACATACATAATGATGTTTAAATGTTGTCTGAGTTAGAGCAATAAACATGAATGAGATTATACTAAAACAGTAATTCATACTCCAGTTCAATTGTATAAAGGCAAGCGGAAGACTGAAATTGCATATTTAAGGTATGTAAAGAAACAAAATTTTTATGAACACCTGAGTATGAACACTAACTGAGTACCCATATACATATACTGTTTCTGAATCAAAAATCAAAATACAGTCTAAAAGATGAGTCCTGAAATCCCCGCGATGCAGTCGGCCTAAGCAAAGCCGTCAGAGTACTGCATAAATGAGAACTCATCCTGGTCCTCGTCGAAATCGGGCTCCGGCTCCTGAACCGACGCGCCGTCTATACCTGTGACAGAGTCTGGTTAGTGTTGCAAACACCGTCCCGTAACGTGGGAGTGAGTAGCTAACTCAGTGGAACAGTAAAGCATAGGTTAACATGTTATCAATTCAATCAAGCAGTAATGATAAAGCAGTACAAATGAAATAACTACTCTTGTTAAATGTAAGAATGAAATGACATGATGATGTATGCCCTTGCCAAACCACCCTCATGCGACATCATCTTACGTTCGCGAATGCATACCTCCCTCAGTGCTCCACATCTACAAGGCACATGCGGTGCGATGATGAGCATAATTACCGAGTTATTATTAGTTCATTTCAAACAGCAGTATTGGGAAACTAAGGTACCTCTCTTGTATCATTCCCAAACATGATCCATTCTAGGGCCATCAATCCTAGTTAATCTCATACGGTATTATGGTTCGAGAGGCATCGGGAAGACATCGCAAAAGGCTCGTCACCCGTCAGCACGGATACAGATCTCACCGTATGCGGGTCAATTACTGACCGTCAGCTCGAGTACAGGTCTCACCGTACTCGGCTCAATCGCTGGCCGTCAGCTCGAATACAGGTCTCACTGTACTCGGCTCTACTCATACTCTAGTTACTGTGAAGGGCTTGTCACCAATCACAGACCTTTGGAGTATACTCGAAGATACTACAGAGGACTCGTCGCCCGTCAGCACAAGCACAGGTCTCACCGTACTCGGCTCTCGCCGTAAGTATCGACAGCTCGAATACAGTGTCCCATACCACCGTATTCGGCTCACGAGTTTGGGTTGCTCAATGGTCACTACGGGGAGGTACTTTTCCCCAGCATAGGCCGACAGCTCGGCCACAGTGTCCCATACCACCATGTTCGGCTCATGAGTCTTAGCGGATCGAGGTACCATGGTTAACGAGATTACCACTGGTAAGTTTGGTACCCTAGGTTCAAACAGTAATGACCAAACATGGTGAACACACATTCGACATATCGGGTTACTTGACGAGCCTGACTAGCTCGAGCGCACAACAAGTTGTGCGATATGAAGCGACAAAAGCACTCCGTGTGGCCAACCATTATCGCCAACCGATGTACGACTCGGGTTCATCAGACACATCCCTTGTGGCGACATAAATCTCAGCCACACCTCAATTCTAATACCGAATGTCTGGACTATAGACATAGTCCCAAACTCAATCAATTCTCATTCGTAACATGTGCAATAAAACATGATAAACAAAGTAATACAAGCATGCTAGTAGGCATGTCATAAGGCATGTTATAAAGCATGATATAAAGCATGTAGTAAAGCATGTTATAGCGCACTATACAAATAGGGATACAAATACATATACATCATAAGTGAGTGTTTAGAGTAAACAACGACATGGAGGGAATCATACATGACTCTAAGGTAGTTGAGAATTCCATCTCAGCATCGAACTACGGTACTAACACCTAAGCATTTACACTCACAAGCATTTACACAAACACTTAGAGTACACTATTCCAACATACATGACGTATGTTAGTAAAATACGTATTAGGGCTATCCTTTCGCCAAGCGAGCATTTTATCCATGTATACCATACTCATACAACAATAAATCATGACAATTGCATTTCCAATATTTATACATATACGGCATTTCTAGGATACACAATTTCAACATACCTAATGTTTACAAGCAAACATGTATTACGACGATTCCTTTCGCCAAACAAGTATTTTATCCATATATTGTATAATCATACATTAAATAAACATGTCAAACATTTTTCCAAAAAAAATACGTATACGGTATTTCTACGTATACCTAGAGTATGTGAAATTCCATATTCTACAACTTTAATCGAAACAGAAAACGGAAAGCACTTTGTACATGTGCAATTGCATACATATCATGAATCTATCATTATCTGACATTGAAAGCGTTGAAAACCGTAACCTATACACCTAAAGTCCTCACCTTGCTCCTTAAAATCTCAACGGATCAGCAAGGTTTGATGAGCTTTCGTATTAGGAAGTTTTTGAGCCTAAAGAGTGAAATCAGTTAGTTATTTCACAACCTATAGCCTATACACCTCAAATCAGATCTAGGGTTAGGGTTTCTCACCTTAAAACGGAGTTGATATCGTCGGGAAAGCGCCTGGAAAGAGGCGGTGCAGGCCGTGCGATGATCGAAAGCAGTAGAGAAAGGTGCTCCCACAAATCTCAAGTTTTCTCTCCCTTTTCTCTCTCTTTCTCTAGGGTTTTATCCCAAATTCGTATGGCTGTGAGAGGGGCTGTTCTAAGGCCCTTATATAGCCTAAAACCTCTCCAAAATAGACTCCTGTTCAAGGGGTACGTCTATTATAAGCATTCGCGCGCTTTTCCCGCTCAAAAGAGGGTTTCGGTGGCCCTCCTTGAGCCAAACGTCAAACTTAAGCTCACAACTCATGGATCTACGTGGGATTACGTTTTCATCTCGGTCGGATTCCCAGATCACACGTGGCGGACCATTTTCAGTTCAACGGTCAGTGGGCCACGATCCGAAATTCCAAGTACATGTAAATGTTCCTGAAATTTTCCTGATCCGAGGGTGTAATTTGGTCTGATTCTGACGGTCTGGTTGCTTAATACTGATCCGCAAGCGAGTAGTGTCAGATCACTATTCCAGATATTTATTTTGTAAGAAAAGTGGTTTTCACACTCCCTCGCTCCGGACTCAAGCGAATGGCCGTGGGACATCGACTGGACTCGATTTCCGAGATGGTTGTCAAGCCCAGTGAGGCGGTCCTAGTTCCTTAACGTCGTGTTAATCGGACTTCCGATGTGCGTCTAGACCTAATACGAAGTTTCAAGTCATTTCCGAGAGTAGTCGGGTAATGAGTTTGATCCTAAACTTTAGGGTAACTTAGAGTCAATGATTTTGCAAGTTTTGGGTCTTGCAGATTATATTTAAAGCGATCCCAACAGATTTCGTGGCTAATCAAGTTTTGCACTTAGTTAACTTTGTTAAATTTCTAAAGGATTTAATCCTAATTGATTTCTGGTCGAGGTGGTACTCGAGCCAAAGTATGGAAAGTTACGGGTCGTTACAGTTGTGTGGCCATGCAACTAGCTCAATCCTTGACAATTCTCTGTTCTCCTTCATCTTACACCCGTGGGCCTCTCGATACATGAGTTCTGTGATTCTTTTACTTCCAGAGCTCTCAAATATTCCAAGTATCCAAATGAGAAGGCC
Organism: Magnolia officinalis; assembly: GCA_021015155.1. NCBI lineage: Eukaryota > Viridiplantae > Streptophyta > Magnoliopsida > Magnoliales > Magnoliaceae > Magnolia > Magnolia officinalis. Next base: position 32,784,984 of record JAJHSJ010000014.1, read on the forward strand.
GTGAATGAGTATCTATTGGCATCTGCATGTGTGAAGCCCTAAATGTACATAACACAACTCTGTTGTATGTGCGCGTAATATTTCTCCATTGTGTGGTTGCGCAACACATACCTGTTACATGCATGTGCAACACATACTTTGTTGTGCGAGATGCATTTGTGTGGTGGCACCATAGATCTTCCAATCTTATCTTACTTCCTAGCCCCCCAGCCGCGTAACTCCCTTTTCCTGTATTCTTTATTTAGTTGTGCGGTCGCGCAAATACATCTCTATTGCATGACCATGCAATATTCTTATTGTACGAGGGCACAACTAATTTTATGCCTCAACACATGCCCCATCGATCCTCCTTTGAATTTCCTTCAAAGAATGATATTAGGGGATCGAACCTTCATTTTCATAAACTTCTTTTCACAAAACTTCATCTGTTGTCCGGTTGCGCAGTGTATTATTGTTGTCTGATCGGACCTACGCAACACCTATTCGGGTCCTTCTGGCTATATAAACCCATCATTTGTATTAATTATTACTCTCTACCTTATTCCAGCATTATGTCAATTTGATTATGGGTGTAATGCCTCAAGTTTTCGTGACCTGAGTATATACTCGTGCTCGAGAATTCTGGGTTTTAATAAATTAATAATTGGATGCTTCAAAATTACGCCTTTTTTTTATAAAGATTACGTCCAATTACATTCATGAAGGTAACCATTTACGAGAATAAACCAACCATATTATTAATCTTATTTCATTTAAACGTAAAAATTCAACTAATCGCTTAATGCTCACCTAGTTGGGATCTTATTACAAATATCTAAATTCACAGCATGAAATGTAAATAAAACTAAACTAAGGTGAAAGCATGGGCAACATCATCTGATGTCACTTGCAGTCTTCCATGGGAAGATCATCCCTCATATCTTTAACCTGCGCATCACCCTAATCATTTGTATGGTTGGAGAGGGTCAACGCCCTACTTATAATGATGGTTATCCTTCAAGATTAACATAATTCAAGTAATTTCTCAAAGTAAAGAAAATATAAAGGTTCTGATACTTTCTGTACTCCACCACTAGGAATGGTTTTGATGTGCGCAACCAACCTACATGAATGCATGCCTAACATAGTGTGTGTGGCTCATCATCTATAATGACTGCCACATTGTGGAATATAATTCGTAAAAATATGGCTCGCTCTGTATCTCATAATTATAGAGATTCGTCGGCATATCCAACACTACTATGGATTTACGTAAACACTTCGATATGACACAAAACATGGATTGGATGAATTACGTAACACGATTTGTTCATGGAGTGACTAATTGCAACATCCAATCCCAAAAAGCTAATGTAACACACATTGTAGAGTGCTTATATTGATGTGTGCACCACTAGCCAAATCCAAGGATTTACGTGTCGAGCAAGAGAGTCACTACCTAGAGTGCATTACGTCCATGATAAATACATACAAGTCTCTAGTTGTGACTTCTTCAACACATCACTAGCATTAATAGAGAATTAAATCAAACTATAAGAGTTTTGGAACTCCAAGACACATGCCTAAGCCATAACATAAGAAGAGTAGCACAAGGCTAACCCAATAAAGGGAAACAGACTAGCAATAAGCTAACTCAATAAAAGAGAAGAGTAGCAAATATGCTAACTCAACAAAATAAGAGAGAAGAGCAAAAGCCAACTCAATACACGGAGGAAACAAGCGTCGCTCTTCAAATCAGAGAAGGGAAAGGCTTGTTTCAATCACTCTACATGAATTCATAAAAAGTCCAGTGGTGTTTTCATAAAATAATCAATCTGGAATTACAATAAAATAAACCTTAATAGGGTAGAAAATAGTCCATACACTTCAAAGTGAATCAATAGGCACAAAAGTGCAATTTTAGGTCAAACGGGTCACCTAATAAGTCTAAATTACTCCAAAAGTGAGTCTCACTACTGTAAAGTTTAAAATATGGATTTTAGATCAGATTAATATCGTTTAAATCATAAGGTTTGCTAACATAACTATTCGGTCCATTGGATGCATAAACTATGCACCGTTCGGTAACCTAAAAGAAAGAAGGGAAATAGAAAGAGAGAGAAAATTAGAAAGAATTTACCAAATTAGAAATTTCTATATTGGGATCCTGTAAAGAAAAAAAAAGAAAGCAATTAGTTTTTAAAAAGGAAATAAGGAAAGAAACCTAGTTTCTAAAAAAATGAAAAAGGAAAGTTTCTAAAAACAGAAAAGAGAAAGTTTTTATCATAGATTAGAAAGTACTTTCTAAAAATAGAAAAGGAAAGTTTCTAAACCTAGAATTAGAAAGAAAAGTTAGTTTCTAAAATAACTCAGAAAAAAAAAACCTAACCTAAAAAATAGAAAGTAGAAAAATCCTAATCTTAACATAATTCCAAAACTAGTCAATCTCAGAAAAATGCAACCGTTAGTCCCTAGCAACGACGCCAAAAACTTTTTCACAGCCCCAAGTGTAGGGTCACGATGTAGTAATAATCTTGGTGAGACCGAGGTCGAATCCATAGGGACTAATCTCGTGTGTATTCTGAATTTAACTAGAGCTAGAACTAGATGAAGAACTAAAACTAAATCTGAATAATTGAAAGAGTAATTGTGATTAAAGTGATTAAAACTAATAAATTCAAAGGTGGTAACTAGGATTTCCAAGGATCCACCTATAGAGATCAGGCAACCCTCTTACTTGATTCAAGTCACATGATTGGAATTGGAGTCCTATCCTATCCAATTGGAAGATATACAATTAAGATCAATCTGAACTTTCCTTGACCTAATTCTCAATGGAGGAGAATTCTGATAATTGAAAGAGATTCCATCACCAAATCATGCCCATGGGATGATGGCTAACAACAGGATTTACCAATCCCACAATCTCAAAATCAGGAAAAGAAGATACTCAAAGTTATTACAGATCTACTGTAATTTGAGTCACAATAAACCATTAAGAACTGAAATATTCCTTTAAAATCAAACTAGAATCAAAGAAGGTTCAACATAAACATGAATCAAAGTAAAAGAAAGAACCCATCATGCTATAAGCTTCACCTCTTAGCCCTAGCTAAGAGGTTTAGCCAATCATAGACATGATTGAACTAAAATCTATTAATAAAAAGCATAAAAATGACTAAGGAAGAAAAAAAAATCTTAGTGACGGCTTCTCCATGCTTTTTCTCCACTCCTCAAACCCTAGAAGATACGTAAGAACATTCTAAGGACTCTTATTATAGGTTCGTAACTCCAACTTTCACACCGAGTTGGTAAAATCCGAAAATTGCCTCAAATTTACGCAGTCCGTGTGCTGTCTGTGTAACCTTAGACGAGTCAAGAAAAACCTTCAACTGGTCAAGGATGACAGGAAATTAGAGGATTTTGTTGCTGGAGTTCGAGTCGACTTATCTTTGACTAGTCGAGTAGGAGCCTTAGACTGGTCGAAGTAGGGCCTAAACTAATCGAAGCAGACAAATTTTTAGGGTTCCTTTTTTTTCACTTCAAGTCTTCAATTCTCTTCATTCTCACTTGGTTTTCTTGGATCTTTGGCATGTGAATTCTTCATTTTTGGTGTCATAAGATCCATCCTTGCTTTGGTGATTCTTGAGCGTTAAATCCATGCTTTTAGCATCATTTTCAATCCAAGCTCTTAAATTCACCTTGCAACACAAACATGATTAAAATAGAACATTAAGCATTATCATATTCATAAAAACAAGTAATAAATGGGGGATAATATGTAATATTTGACCCTCAACATTCACCCCCTTCTAGGACTCTTGAACTATTCCATACTTTTACTATAGCGGTCTGAAACCGCAATTTCAATTGGTATCAAAGCGGGTTCCTTTGAAAAAAGGTTTAACAACCTAGAGGGAGATCTTAACAAAAGTAGTAATTATGGATAACGAGGAGATAAATGAAAATAAAATCAATGAGGAAAAAAGAAGAAGAAGAAAAAGAGAGTATACACGATGCCTATGATAAACTCTACATACATAACATTAGTATTCTCAGAAAACTTGGCATTTTAGAAACAAAAATAAACAATTGCAAAAAGATATAGATGAAACATCAGGAATAAATACACAAATGATAAATGATCTTCAGCAATATCATATTGAAAATGACAAGCTTGAAAGAACCTCAACGCCTCTTAAGTCTAAAAATCAGAAACTAAATAAACAGATTGAACTCTTAGAATCAGAAAATAAAGATCTCAAAAATGAAAATCACAAACTAAGATTCGATTTAGAAAAGTCAAAACAGTCTATCGAACTTAGTTACAAATTTTACGAAGTAGTGAAAAACTGAAAAAATTCCTTGGAATGGGAAGAAGCCATAAGGACAAAAGAGGTTTGGGCTATGAAGTTGGCAAATCAAGCCCCGTTCCTGCATCACCTATGATTAAGAAAACTGTTGTATCTGGAAGCAATACTAAAAACACTCCAATCTATCATTCTTGTGGAGACTTGGGACACTATAAATTTGAATTCTTGCATCTAGTAGGTCTCACTTCACTTCTAGGTTAAACCATATAGGAAAATTCAAACAAACCGGAAAAGTAATACAGAGAATAAAGAGTCCTTCAAAGCATACACCAAATGAAGGAAGAAAATACCATACTCCTCCCAAAATGACTAAGAGGATGGAGGAGTTGATGAATTAAGTAGCTCAACTGAATCGAAAAACCAAAGATTTAATAAAATAAGGAAATTCGGTTGAGTTACCCGAAAAATTCAAAAAGCCCCAAGATGAGAACAAAGCCACATCTCCAAAAAGGAATGTCACCAAATGGGTTATAAAGAATAAGAACAATTGCCTTGTAATTCATACTGCACTAAAGGCAGGCAATAGTTCTAAGTGATATCTTGATAGCAGATGCTCCAGACATATGACAAGTGATCGGACCCACTTTTGTGACTATTCAAAATTTGATGGTGGGTTGGTCACATTTGGTGATGGGAGTTCCGCCAAGATTGTTAGAAGAGGTACAATAGTTGGGCCTGGCTTGCCCAAAACTAAGGAGTTCTTTGTGTAGAGGGATTAAAACATAATCTCCTAAGCATTTCCCAAATCAGTGATAAAGAACACTCGGTCACATTCTCCAAAAATGTGTGCAAGATCTCAGATCTCGTAGGTAAACTTATCATGAAAGGTCTTTGCACAAGTGATAACTGCTATGTAATTGAAAGCAGTGAAGAGAGTGTCCCACCCACAAAATGCCACATGGCCCTAAACGATGAATCCAAGCTGTGGCACCAAAGACTTGGACATGTCCCCTACTAGAATTTGGCTAAATTGAGCTCGAAAAATTTGGTGAGAGGTCTCCCTAAGATCAAGAAGAAGGAGAAGATTGTGTGCGGTGATTGTCTTAAAGGAAAACAGATAAAGGTTGGACACAAAAAGACAACCTCCGTAGCAACTTCCAAACCACTTGACCTATTACACATGGATCTAGTGGGACCTACCAAAGTTGAGAGCCATGGGAAAAGAGATATTTTCTGGTGGTAGTGGATGATTACTCTAAATTTACTTGGGTCACCTATCTTTGGAAAAAATCCAATGCATTTGAAGAATTTCAGAAGATGGCAAAATGACTTCAAAATGAAAAAGGATATTGTATAAGTCGTATTAGGAGTGATCATGGTGGGGAGTTTGAGAATGATCGATTTGAATTGTATTGTGATAAATATGGAATCTGACATGAATTCTCAGCCCCAAAAACACCTCAATAGAATGGAGTAGTGGAAAGAAAGAACCGGCTATTGCATGAAATAGGCTCAGTTATGCTCAATAGTAAAAACATGGATAAAAGTTTTTGGGCCGAAGCAGTCAATACTGCCTACTATATAATTAATAGGGTAGATCTTAGAGCAGGATTGAACAAGACTCCATATGAGTTATGGAGTGGAAAACAGCCTAATGTAAAATATTTTTGTGTCTTTGGTAATAAATGCTATATTCTTAAAGACAGAGAACATCTAGGCAAATTTGACTCTAAAAGCGACAAAGAGATTTTTCTAGGATATTCGAAAAACAGTCATGCTTATAGAGTGTACAATTTAAGGACACTAACTATTCAAGAATCTGTCAATGTGGTTGTTGATGACCAACCACATGATAAGAATAGTCCTGAAATTGATATAGAGGATGAAGTAGACATGCTCACAATAGGTAAATCACATAACAAAGTCACTTCCCCTCATGAACTGTAAGTGTTATGGTCTCATGCTCCTTTGGTTGTCAAATTTTGTGTGCCAAAAACATCTATCGGTGTTCTGTACTTGTATGATCATTTATTGGAATTCAAGACACCTCAAAAAAAAAGCTACATGTTGAAGCCTCTAAAAAAGCTACATGTTGAAGCCTCAAAAAAGCTACATGTTGAAGCCTCAAAATACTACATGATGAAGCCTCAAGAAGCTACAATGTTGAAGTTCAAATCTGAAGAAACAACGTATAAAGTAGTTCTATGTTGATCAAGATCTCAAGCCTGACAAGCCTGATATAATTCAATTTATCTACATTCGTTGAAAGGTTGAAGTTCAATGTCCATACGACATGGTTCAGGTTTGAATGACCTTAGGTTGACCCTTTAAGTAGGTCACTTTGGATACATTATTCAAATATTTAAAATACACAAGGTGGTCTATTCTACGACCAGTCCTAGCTCTTGTTTGACCAGTCCTAACATTGGTTCGACTAGTCCAAGAAATTCCACGACCAGTCCTAAGAAGTTGAAGATTTTTCAGAATTTTTGGTACGCCCACGACCAGTCCTGGAGGTCCTTCGACCGGTCGTAGGTGTGGCTTCGACTCATCCATGACCAGTCGTGGAGTACGACTTAAAGTCCAGCGACGAAATCACTGGTCCTACGACCAGTCGTAGATATCTACGACCAGTCGTAGGTGACCCACGACCAGTCGTAGGGTACTCACGACCAGTCGTAGAACGACTTTCAAAGATCGCGCTTATTTTTTCAAAAATCTGTTAGAGCTACGACCAGTCGTAGGTTTCTAAGACCAGTCGTAGGAGCGATTTCTGCTTCTATAAATTGAACACGAAATTCAGAGTTTTCATAACTTCCACTCTCATTCAATTCAAGAATTTTCAAGTGATCACTCTGAGATAAGTTTGTGTTTATTTTAAGCTAGATTGTGCTTATTTAATATTCCTTTTTGCTAGCTTATTTAATTTGATTTTGTTTCTATATTCCAATCATATTTGAAAAGAGGAATTATCTTATTCCTTCTTCTTGGAATCAAAATCAAATTTAGCTACGCCCAACGAGTTAAATCTAAAATCAATTAGAACTTAGAACCTTATGAATGTGAGTATTGGAAATTGAACTTTGACATTCAAATCATCTACTCCGATTGGTTCTACCGGGCTGCTACGAAAAAGGAGAAATCCAGGTATTTTACAATTCTGTAAAATTCATTTACTTTTGGTTTTGTTTGAGGTTGAGCCAGAAAAATCTCATTGTATTGGTTGTCTGAGGAAAACCAGAAAACTCAGAAAAGAGGGGTTTTTGGATTGTGTAAGCCCAAGTGAAAAAGACACAATTGTAAAGGTTTTTGGTGAACCTGTGAAAACCTATTTGTTAGTGAATGCTAATATCCCCTGTGTGAGGATATTAGGAGTGGAGTAGCTTTTTGTGTGGCTGTTGGAAAACAGTTGGTGTACATACAAGCGAACCACTATAGCTCTTTGACTTGTGGTTTGAATGCTTGCTTAATTTTCATATCTTTTATCATTTGATCTTGTGGAATATACAAGGGGATGTGAATGTTGTAATTATTTACATTTCAAGCAAGTGTGGGGATTGTTGTAATATTTTAGATCTTACTTCTTCATTTAAATTCAATTCCTTGCTATTTCATTTACTTATATTAATATTGAGTTCTTGATCCAAAAGAGGTTCTAGAAATAAGGTTGTCCTACCATAAGCCCTTGTTGATTATGGTGTAAGGTTGTCCTTAGAACTGAATTTGAATCAATCTCTCGATATCTATTTATCAAAGTGATTTAAATTTAGCTTTGTGAATTGATTCAAGTTGTAAGGTTGTTGGTTTATTTTATTTCCGCTGAATTTTATTTTAATTTGGCATAGTCCTATTCACCCCCCCCCCCCCCTAGGACATATAGCTTGGCCTTTTCAAGAACTTCAACCGTCGAACAACTTGCCAGTCATTAAGGATCATCCCATCAATCAAATCATTGGAGATCCTAATGATGGTTTGAAAACTCGACGCCAGCTTGAAGGTATTTTTAGTCATTTATGCTTCACTTCTAAAATTGAGCCCAAAAATGTTAGAAGCTCTCCAGATGAGTTTTGGATTGCAGCCATGAAAGATGAGCTTCAACAATTTGAAAGGAATGAAGTGTGGCAGCTAGTTCCCAGGCCACTTGATACTAACATCATTAGAACAAAGTGGATCTTCAAAAACAAGTCTGATGAATATGGGAATGTAGTAAGAAATAAAGTAAGACTCATAGCACAAGGCTACTCACAAATTGAGAGCATTGATTTTGATGAGACATTTGCCCCTGTAGCTCGCCTCGAGTCTATAAGAATTCTCATGTCCGTTGCTTGTGCGTTAAAATTTAAATTATTCCAAATGGATGTCAAAAGCGCCTTCCTCAATGGTGTACTTGAGGAATAAGTATACGTCAAACAACCAAAAGGATTTCTGGATCCTAAGTATCCTCAATATGTATACAAATTGAGTAAAGCGCTTTACAGACTAAAGAAAGCACCCCGAGTATGGTATGAGCGTTTGACACAACTTTAGCTAGATCACCATTTTTGTAGGGGGAGTGTTGATAAAACACTATTTATGCAAAAGATTGGGAATATCATGCTCATTGCCCAAATTTACATGATGACATAGTCTTTAGATCCAGTTGTGAAGATGCTGCTTATGAATTTGCTAAATTGATGAAATCTGAATTCGAGATGCGCATGGTTGGTGAGCTGAATTTCTTTCTAGGATTACAAGTAAAACAATTGGCAAATGATATATTTGTATGTCAGTCCAAATATGCAAGAGATTTGATAAAATTATTTGGACTCGATTCTAGTCGCACTCAGAATACTCCCATGAGCACCACTCTTAAACTTTCTAAAGATGTCAATGGGAAGAGTGTGGATTAGCACTTGTATCACAGTATGATAGGCAACTTACTCTACCTAACCACGAGTCAGCCTGACCTTGCTTTTAGCATTAGCGCATGTGCTAGATTTCAAGCCGATCCTAAAGAATCACACATATTCGCGGTAAAGAGAATTATACGATTTGTGGATGGGACTACTGACTTTGGCTTATGGTACCCATTTGACACATCCACCATCATTGCTAGGTATTCAGATGCTGATTGGGCCGGGAACATTAATGATTGTAAGTCCACCATTGGAGGTTGTTTCTATATTGGAAATTGCCTTGTATCAAGGCACAATAAAAAGCAAAAATCGATCTCATTGTCTACTGCTGAGGCCGAATACATTGCAGCCGGTAGTTGTTGCGCACAACTTTTATGGATAAAACAAATGTTGATGGATTATGGTATTCAACAATCTACAATAACACTATTTTGTGAAAATACAAGTGCCATCAATATCTCAAAAAATCTAGTTCAGCATTCTCGAACAAAGCACATAGACATCCGACATCACTTTATACGTGAACTTGTCGAGGAAAATATTATCATGCTAGAACATGTGCCTACCGAGCAACAATTAATTAACCGATATATTGACAAAACCGCTGGATGCCAACAGATTTAGGGATCTCCAAAAATCTATTGGAGTTTGTACGATTTAACATTGTAAGTGCTATGGCTTCCTACTCCTTTGGTTGTCAATTTTGTGGTGCCAAAAACACAATCTATGTCTTGTGTAGCATGTTTTCATATGTTCAAGATACTACATCTTTGCTTCAAGTCAAGAACGAAGAACTACTTCAAATCATTTTAAGAAATGCAAGTACAAGTTACAACGAAAGTAGTGATCTTGTTCAAGACTCAAGTTAGTGTACAACTCAAGATAAAGTGTAATTCAAGTTCTAAAGATCACAAGTTCAATGCTACATCAAGTATAGAAATCTCAAGCTTCACAATCTTCAAAAGGTCAACTATTATCTGAAGAAATGAAGACTCAATATCCATACTTCACATTCAAGGTATGAAAGACCTTAGATTGACCTTAGGGTAGGTCATTTTGTATACATAATTCAAATTGAATCTTTTTATAAGTGTTTGGTTTGTTCTAAGACTAGTCCTGGACTCTGTTCAACTAGTCCTAGAACTAGCTCGACCAGTCCAAGAAATTCCAAGACCAGTCCTATGTTGTTGCAAATTTTCAGAATTTTCTGGTTGACCTTCGACCAATCTTGGAGTCTGCTCGACCGGTCGTAAGAACAGTGTCGACTCATTCAAGACCAATCCTACAGCTATGACTCAAACTCCAGCAACCATTCCTGGTTCCACACGACCAGTCATGGGTTTGTCACGACCAGTCGTGGAGGCCTCATGACCAGTCGTGGACACCCTACGACTAGTCATGGAACGGTTTTATCCGATCTCGCTTAAAATTTCAAAATGCAGTTTGACCTACGACCAGTCGTGGTGGCCACTCGACCAGTCGCAGACGAGATTTCTGCATCTACAAATAGAACACGAATTTCAAAGTTTCTCAATCCAAATTCAAGTAAAATCAAGGCTTCACTCTGAGATAAGTTTGTATTAATTTTTAAGCTACTTTGTGCATATTTAATATTCTCTTTTATTAGCTTTGTCAATTTGATTTCGTTTCTATATTCCAATCTGAATTGAAAAGAGGAATTGTTGTATTCCTTCTTCTTGGAATCAAAATCAAATAGAGCTAGCCCAACTAGTTTAATTTAAAATCAATTAGAACCTAGAACCATTTCAAAGTGAGTATTGGACAATTGAACTTTTATATTCAAACTTCTACTCGGATTGGTTCTTCCGGGCTGCTACAAAAGGAGAAATCCAGGTATTTTACATTTGTGTAAATTTTCATTGCTTTTGGTTTCTTTTGAGATTGAGCCAGAAAAATCTCATTGTGTTGGTTATCTGAGGAGAGTCAGAAAACTCAGAAAGTGGAGTTTTTGAATTGTGTAAGCCCATTTGAAAGACACAATTGTGAAGGTTTTAGGTGAACCTGACAAACCTATTTTCATAGTGAACGCTGATATACCCTGTGTGAGGATATTAGGAGTGGAGTAGCAAGTTGTGTGGTTGTTGTTTAACAGTCGGTGAACACATAGGCGAACCACTATAATTATTTGTGTCTTGTGGTTTGAATCTTTATTTAATTTCTATATCCTTTATCATTCAAAGTTGTGGAATGTATGTGTGGATGTGAATGTTGCAATATTTACATTTCAAGCATTGTGGGAATGTTGTAACAGTTTAGAATTTCAATTCTTGCTATTTCCTTTATTCCTCTTTAATTTAAGATATTGATACTTATACCGTTCTAGTAAGGTTGTCATGCCATAAACCCTTGGTTTTTATGGTGTAAGGTTGTTCTTAGAACATCATTTGTATCAGCCTCTCAATACTAGAATATTAAGGTTGCTTTACATTTCTGTATTGTGATTAATTTAAAAGTACTATCTTTCATTTATTTGTTTATAAAGCTATCTTATTATTTAATTCCGCTGGTATCATTTTAAATTTGGCATAGTCCTATTCACCCCCCCTCTAAGACATATAGCTAGGCCTTTTCGACTGGTATTAGAGCCTAATAGCTTGTTTTAATTGTTATTTGGATTTATTTCCTGAGCTAATCGATCTAAGGTATTAATAAGATGTCAAATTTTGATAGCCTTTTAGTCACTAGGCCTCCACCATTTGATGGCTCCAATTATGCCTATTGGAAAGCCAGGATGAGAATTTTCCTTAAATCCATGGATGAGAGCATGTGGCAAGTCACAGTGACTGAATGGATCCCTCCTACCACTGAAGTGACTGGTATCGATGGATGAAAATCAATGAGAGTAACACCTTATTTTTCTTGGACCACACTTCAAAAAAGTGAGAGTAGTGCCAATGCAAAAGCACTAAATGCAATCACTTGTGCACTATCACCGGATAAGTTTAAAAGAATTATATCCTGTGATACTGCAAAGCAAGCTTACGATATTTTAGAAATGACACACGAGGGTACATCAATTGTCAAGAAGTCTAAAGTCCAAATCCTCACAACTAAATTTGAGGAAATACATATGGAAGAAAATGAAATGTTTATGGACTTCTATATTAGACTGAATGACATTGTAAATTCTATGTGGGGTCTTGGCGATAAAATCCCAAAAAGTAAAGTGTGTGCAAGGATACTACGCTCACTACCTAAACGGTTCAACTCAAAGGTAACTGCGATCCAGGAACTTCGTGATATGGACAATATGAGGGTAGAAGAATTAGTTGGGTCTTTACAAACCTAAGAGTTAAATTTTAAAGCTCCTAAAGGTAAATCTATTGCTCTTAAGTCTTCTAAATGTATTTTTCAAGAAAATTCTGATTTTGAAAATTCTGAAGATGATATGGCTCTCTTAGTGAAAAAGTTTTACAAGAATGTCAAAAGTAAAAAGAGGGTTGACTTTCAAAAATCAAATGATAAGAAAATATCTAAATCTAAATCTAAAACTTGGAAATCTTTAAAAGATAGTCAATATTACAACTGCCAAGAATATGGGCATTTAACAAACAAACGTCCTCAAAAGGACAAACCTAAAAAGAAAGGAATGTTGGCTACTTGGGATGAATCTTCTGACACTGTAGCCTCTTCTGAATCAGAAGATTCTGATACCGAGTCGGGCAATGAAGTCAAAACTCTTATGACTCTAGCCAAGTTCACTTTTTCAGATCATGATGATTCTACCAGTGAAGAAAATCTGAATAGTGATCATGAAAATGAAGAAGATCTTCAAGATGCTTACAATGCCCTATACAAGGAAAGTTGTAAGATTGCGGTAAAACTAAAACTTCAAAAAGAAAGGTTTTCAAAGCTTAAAGAAAATTTTGATTATCTTATTTTAGAAAATTCCCATATTTCAGATTATTTTAAAAAATGCAAATGCAATTTAGAATTCAAAACCTCCCAGATTGAAAATCTGAAATCTGAAAATGAAAAACTTAAACTTGAAATATCTTCACTTTTGAGTTTAAAGGATACATGGAAGTATGCCCAAGGTGATCCAAAGTTAGAAAAACTTTTATCTGTATCAAGAAAAAGTGGCGACCAATCCTGATTGGGCTTTGATAAAATGTTCCTCCTAAACAGAAGAATACTTCTCCTAAGTTTGTAAAAGGAGAATCCTCAAACTCAAAACAAAAAAGTTCTAATCAAAAGTTTTCTATAGATGCTAAAACTTTTCAATCTTTCCAAATTAAAAGTAACCATATCAACTACAAAAATCAGAACTGAAACCCTTTAGCTGTGAAAATAGTTGATATACTTAAGGAGCTCTTAAAATCTAACTCAGTGGGTCATTCTTACAACAACTACAAACATAAGAAGACCAACTATACTCCTAAACCCAAAACAGTTATGAAGTGGGTTCCTAAGGTTACTTGCTTAGTTGCACACATGACTTTCAAAGCTTCAAGTCATTCAAAATGGTACCTAGACAGTGGATGCTCCAAGCACATGACTGGTGACAAAGGTTTGTTCACCACTCTTAAAGACATGACTGATGGTTCAGTCACATTTGGTTATGGTAGTAACCGCAAGATTATTGGCCAAGGTACGGTTCAACTTTCTAACCTCCCCTTATTTAAGAATGTTTTGTACGTTAAAGGTTTAAAACATAACTTGTTAAGCATTTCTCAAATATGCGATAAAAATCATAGTGTTAAATTTTCTAACCTACGGTGTGAAATATTAAACAAAAATGGTTCTGTAATATTAACTGGTCGTAGAACTTCTGAAAATTACTACATTGTAATTGATTCTAGCTCATCCAATTAATTGTGTTACATGGTCCATATCGATGAGACTGAGTTATGGCATAAACGCCTTGGACATGTACACTATCGCAATATTTATAGATTGAGAAAAAGAGAACTAATAAGAGGTCTACTTAAACTTAAAAAAGTAGACAAAATATGTGGCAAATGCCAGATTGGCAAGCAAACTAGGAGTTTTCACAAAAAGGTGAACTCCAATGCCACATCAAAACCGCTCGAACTTCTTCACATGGATCTGGTAGGACCAACCAGGACGGAGAGTCGATGTGGCAAAAAATACATACTGGTGATCGTGGATGATTATACCAGATTTACTTGGGTAACTTCTTAAGAGATAAATCAAAAACCTTTAATGAAGTAAAAAGGATTCTCAAATGGATCCAAATTGAAAAAGGTTCTCAAGTTAGTAAGATCCGTAGTGATCATGGATCAGATTTTAAAAATAGCAGTTTTGAGAAATTCTGTTGCGATCAGGGAATATCTCATGAATTCTCTACACCCAAAACACAAAAACAAAATGGAATTGTTGAAAGAAAAAATAGAGTGCTTCAAGAAATGGCTAATGTAATGTTGAATAGTATGAAGCTCCCTGAAAATCTTTGGGCTGAAGCTGTAAATACTGCCTGCTATATAATCAACCGGATTTATATAAGTAAATCTAATAATAAAACTACTTATAAACTATGGTTTGATAAGAAGCCTACTGTCAAATACTTTTGAGTTTTTGGCAGCAAGTGCTATATTTTACGTGACTGTGAAAATCTGGGAAAGTTTGATACTAAAAGTGATGAAGGTATCTTTTTAGAGTATTCTTTGAATCAGTCATGTATATCGACTACTGGATAAGAGAACCGGTGTCATTCAAGAGTCCATCAATGTGGTCATTGACGGTCACTTGAATACACCTGCCCCAAGTTCAGATAATGATGAAGTTCTTTTAATTGACAAACCAGATACTTCATCAAATCAAACTAATTCTGAACTAAGGATTATTAAAGATCATCCAACCACTCAAATTCTTGGAAACCCTCTCACTGGTGTGCGCACTTGTAGACAACTAGAAGACATATGTATTACGTGTGCTTTACATCCCAGATGGAACCGGCTAACGTATAAGCCCTTACTGACGAAAACTGGATAGTAGCTATGCAAGAAGAACTTAACCAATTTATGAGAAATGATAATTGGTATCTTGTTCCTAGACCTACAGATAAACACATTATAGGAACTAAGTGGATTTTCAAAATAAGTCTGATGAACTTGGTAATATAATTCGAAACAAGGCTAGATTGGTTGTACAAGGGTACACTCAAATTGAAGGCATCGACTATAATGAAACCTTTGCCCCAGTAGCTCTTCTTGAGTCAATCAGACTATTCATATTCATTGCGTGCTTTAGAAAATTCAAAATTTATCAAATGGATGTAAAGAGTGCCTTCTTAAATGGTGATCTGCATAAAGAAGTTTATGTTAAACAACCAATGAGTTTTGAAGATCCTAAGAACACTGATCATGTCTATCGCCTTAAAAAGGCTCTCTACAGTTTGAAACAAGCTCCCAGGGCATGGTACGAAAAATTGACTAAGTTTTTACTAAGTCATAATTTTCTAATGGGAAGTGTTGATAAAACTCTGTTTATTAAGAAACATAACGATCATATCTTAATGGTGTAAATCTATGTTGATGATATTATTTATGGATCTACCTGTACTAACATGACTGTTGAGTTTGCAGATTTAATGAAATCTAAGTTCGAAATGAGCATGGTTGGGGAATTGAATTATTTCCTAAGGTTGCAAGTAAAACAACAACCTGATGGTATTTTTATTTCTCAAACCAAATATGCTTTTTATTTAATTAAAACGTTCGGATTTGAGAATGGTAAGAATTTTGATACTCCTATGAGTACAACATTAAGACTCTCAAAAGACTCTACAGGTAAAAATGTAGATCCTAAATATATCACAGTATGATTGGTAGTTTACTTTATTTAACTGCAAGCAGACCAGATATTGCTTTTAGTGTTGGTATTTGCGCTAGATATCAATCTGACCCTAAAGAATCTCATCTAACTGCGGTTAAGCGGATTATGTGATATGTCACAAGTTTTGCTAATTTGGGTCTCTGGTATCCATACAATACTAGTGTTTAGTTGGCGGGGTACTCAGATGCTGATAGGCTGGTAATATCGATGATAGAAAGTCAACTAGTGGTGTTTGTTTCTATATTGGAAATTGTTTAGTTTCTTGGTTTAGTAAGTAGTAAACTTTATATCACTTTCTACTGCGAGACTGAATACATCGCAGCTGAAAATGCATGTACTCAGCTTGTTTGGATGAAACGCATGTTAAGCGATTATGGAATTGCACATGATTCAATGGTTTTATATTATGATAATTCCAGTGCAATAAATATTTTTAAAAATCCAATTCAACATTCACGTACAAAGCACATTGACATTAGATTTCATTACATTCGTGAATTAGTGAAAGAAAAAAATAATTTCATTAGAATACATTCCGACCGAGACTCAACTTGCTGACATTTTCACTAAATCGCTTGACAAAAGTAGGTTTAATAAATTGAATTTTAATCTTGGTATGTGCAATTTAAATTGATTATTCATGCATGTGTGTATCATAGTGTATATATATCTGATAATTTATTAATTTAAATTTTACATTTTGATGAAAAATGCATATTTTTATTGGTTCACGACCAGTCGAGGACGTGCTCGACCAGTCATGGTACGACCGGTCGAGAACGGTCCTCGACCAGTTGTGTAGCGCGCTGAATCTCTTAAAAATTGGGAAAAAACTCATCTTCCTCATTTCCTATTTCTTCGTTAATGGGCCGTAGCACGACTATTCGTACCCAACTGTCTGATTCCTTAAGGTTAGTGCATCATTTGTGTTTTTCTTGTAGATTCTATTCAATATTACTTCATTTTCACTCTTGGAGTAATTTATTTTGTGATTCATTGCAATTTTGGAGTTTTCTTTTGAAAAATCTTATCTTAGCAAACCCCACTCTATAATCTTTGCATCTTCTTGGTTCTTTGATTTTCCTATTGCAAATGGATTCTAGAGGGAAAAAGAAAACTTCCCGTCGTCCGTCGTCCTCTCGTCCTTCAACTATCACTAGGCGCCATCTTCGGTCACCCGAAGATGATCTCTCTCATGTACGGAATTTGCGATTGTGAAACGTTATTGTTGAAAGACCTGTGTTTATTGATCACATTGCTCCTTTTGGTATCCTTCCTCTTCTCCAATCTGTAGGCTGGGATAACATCCTACATTGGGGTGAGCTTGCATACCATTCTATTGCTCAGGCCATGATTGCTTGCATTTCTAAATCTTCGACTGAGAACTTAACATTTAATATAACAACAAGAGAAGGTCCATTTGAAATAGACCGTCATCTGATTTTGGCTCTAATGGACATACCTGTTAATGACGAGGGTATTCCTATTCATACTCTAGTTGAAAAACCGTCGAAAATTGAAAAACGTATGTTAACCAGAGATTTATGCAATATGGGTGTTCAATGGACTCATAAAGGGAATGTTCTCTCCTCAAAGTATTTGTTACCCAGAAACAAGGTTCTCCACAGAATCTTTACTTCAAATTTGTATCCGCGTTCTGGTAACAAAACTGAACTGACTTCCTTTATGATTCGGGTTTTGTATTCTATCGTCATTGGTAGTAAAGTCTGTTTACCTTCTTTAATATGTCATTTCATCATTCAGTTTCGTCTCCATCCAGGACACAGTGATATTTCATTTGCTTATCTTAGGACTGTGTTAGCTTCTCACATGCTAGTTGCTATGCCTGTTGAAGAGGCTCCTATTCTTCATCTTATTTTTAACAATTTTAATATAAACAAGATGAAATTAGAATTGGCTCCCGGCCAAAGAGATGTGGGTGGTTGTGGTGTTGATGCAGGGAATGAAGAAGAAGGTGACGATCTTTCTCCTGATGACATAAATATGGATGACATTTTTGATGAAATTGAATCAGATTCCACAAATGATCCGGACTATGAGCCATTCGATTTTGATGCTCGTCTTCGTGCACTTGAGGAGAAGGTTGAGAATATGAATGTGCCCATGATTTGCAATTTAAATATACGCGCAAGTATCTTAGGCATTTAAACAAGAGCCTTCATCAACTTGATCTTAGCATACCTGCTCCTTCATCAGAATCTGATTAAATGTTTTTATTCATTGGTGTGTAATAACTGTTAGATTATTTTGGTTTCTTTCAGTGTGTGCTAGACTTACTCTAGATTATACTGGTTTATGATATATGCACTTTGAATTTGCTTTTATATCTTTTGTCTATTTAACTCCTTTATTACTCTCTTATTGGACTTCCACTTCCATTTATTCCTTTCTTCCTTTGTCATATTGTGACAAAAAGGGGGAGAGTATTTTAAGTTTTTTAAATATGGATGTATATGGATTGATGGGGAGTAGCATAATTTTTATGGAGGATCTATGTGTGCTACTCAGGGGGAGTAAGTAATGAAGAATTTGTGAATGACAACTGGTGCATGATTCGTTAATCAGGCTGTAACTGGTTTACGTTTATAACTGGTGCATGATTCTTTATGTTCATATTGATCATATTTCTGTTAAGCGTGTTTTGTCAAAAATTTGACAAAGAGGGAGATTGTAAGTGCTATGGTTTCCTGCTCCTTTGGTTGTCAAATTTTGTGGTGTCAAAAACACAATCTATGTCTTGTGTAGCATGTTGATTCATATGTTCAAGATACTGCATCTTTGCTTTAAGTCAAGAATGAAGAACTACTTCAAATCTTTTCAAGAAATGCAAGTACAAGCTACAATGAAAGTAGTGATCTTGTTCAAGACTCAAGTTAGTGTACAACTCAAGATGAAGTGTAATTCAAGTTCTAGAAGATCACAAGTTCAATGCTACATCAAGTATAAAAATCTCAAGCTTCATAATCTTCAAAAGGTCAACTATCATCTGAAGAAATGAAGACTCAATGTCCCTACTTCACATTCAAGGTATGAAAGACCTTAAATTGACCTTAGGGTAGGTCATTTTGTATACATAATTCAAATTGAATATTTTTATAAGTGTTTGGGGTCTGTTCTAAGACCAGTCCTGGACTCTGTTCGATTAGTCTTAGAACTAGCTCGACCAATCCAAGAAATTCCAAGACCAGTCCTAAGTTGTTATAAATTTTCAAAATTTTTTGGTTGAGCTTCGACCAGTCCTGGAGTATGCTTGACCAGTCGTAGGAACAGTGCCGACTCATTCACGACCAGTCCTGCAGCTACGACTCAAACTCCAGCAACCATTCTTGGTTCCTCACGACCAGTCGTGGGTTGGTCATGACCAGTCATGGACACCTTACGACCAGTCATGGAACGATTTCATTCGATCGCGCTTAAAATTTCAAAATGTAGTTCGACCTATGACCAGTCGTGGTGGCCACTCGACCAGTCATAAACGCGATTTCTGCATCTATAAATAGAACATGAATTTTAGAGTTTCTTAATCCAAATTCAAGTAAAATCACTCTGAGATAAGTTTGTGTTAATTTTTTAGCTACTTTGTGCATATTTAATATTCTCTTTTGTTTGCTTTGTCAATTTGATTTTGTTTCTATATTGCAATCTGAATTGAAAAGAGGAATTGTTGTATTCCTTCTTCTTGGAATCAAAATCAAATAAAGCTAGCCCAACTGGTTTAATTTAAAATCAATTAGAACCTAGAACCATTTCAAAGTGAGTATTGGACAATTGAACTTCTATATTCTCACTTCTACTCCGATTGGTTCTTCCGGGCTACTACAAAAGGAGAAATCCATGTCTTTTACATTTGTGTAAATTTCCATTGCTTTTGGTTTCTTTTGAGATTGAGCCAGAAAAATCTTATTGTGTTGGTTATCTAAGGAGAGCCAGAAAACTCAGAAAGTGGGGTTTTTGAATTGTGTAAGCTCATTTGAAAGACACAATTGTGAAGGTTTTATATGAACCTGAGAAACCTATTTTCATAGTGAACGTTGATATCCCCTGTGTGAGGATATTAGGAGTGGAGTAGCAAGATGTGTGGCTGTTGTTTAACAGTTGGTGAACACACAGGTGAACCACTATAATTCTTTGTGTCTTGTCGTTTGAATGTTTATTTAATTTCTATATCCTTTATCATTCAAAGCTATGGAATGTGTGTGTGGATGTGAATGTTGTAATATTTACATTTCAAGCATTATGAGAATGTTGTAATAGTTTAGAATTTCAATTCTTGTTATTTCCTTTATTTCTCTTCAGTTTGAGATATTGATACTTACACCGTTCTATTAAGGTTGTCCGGCCATAAACCCTTGGTTTTTATGTTGCAAGGTTGTCCTTAGAACATCATTTGTATCAGCCTCTCAATACTAGAATATTGAGGTTGCTTTACATTTCTATATTGTGATTTATTTAAAAGTACTATATTTCATTTATTTGTTTATAAGGCTATCTTATTATTTAATTCCACTGGTATCATTTTAAATTTGGCATAGTCCTATTCACCCCCTTTAGGACATATAGCTAAGCCTTTTCAAACATTACTTAGGGGTCCACTATGTTTGACTGTCATATTTGAGGAATCTTAGCCTCAATATTAATTTGTTTTGAACATATATGTATATTCAATTTTGATCCGTGAGCTTTACTAATTTTTTTAGACATATATTGTGAGACTCGTATCCTAGTTCGTACCATTCCGTAAACTTCCACGGTCCTCCCAGTTGAATTCTGGCAACCCGTGACCTGTAATCGGCATTTACGCGCAACCCTAAGTTATATCCTATATTCCAAATTTGGCTCGACCTGAGACTTGTACCTCTGGGATCGCGCCATCATCGTGGTTCCGACGCCGCGTCTCACTCGCCGAGGCGATCCCCAAGCCAGGAGATGTGGGCACGCGTTCAGTTCGAGGAAAATGCCGTGCATTTACAAAACCCAAGAGAAACTTTCAAATCAATCTTATCAATCAAGTTCACATCACCTCACATGTCAAGTACATGTCCCTGTAAGTGCTATGTTTTCTAGCTCCTATGATTGTTAAATTTTGCAGTGCCAAAACCTCTTGGATTTTCTATCTTGTGTAGCTCATCTTCATGTCCAATACAATTATTGTACAAGCTCAAGATGATCCATTACAAGGTGTTGTACTTTGAGATTCAAGCATCACAAGTATAATAATTCAAGTACAACATCAACTGATAGTTCAAGCTTTCAAAGCTTCATCTAAGGCAAGACAATAGTCTTTCCTTTGGTACTCAAAGCTCAAGGTGAAGTACAACTCAAGTACCTTAAGCTCAAGCTTCAATGTATTTCAAATTCAAGCTTCAAAATGTCTCAATTTCAAGCTTCGTCATATGTCAAGATATCAAGCTTCGTGAACTTCAAAGAATAACTATCAACTGAAGCAAAAGAAGATTCAATGTTCATATATCGCTTATAAGGTATGAATGACCCTAGATTGACCCTAGGATAGGTCATTTTGAATACATAATTTAATTGGGTTACTTTATAAGTACATAGTCTGTTTTTCGAGTAGTCTTAGACTATGTTCGACTAATCTTAGCACTGACTCGACCAATCCAAGAAATTGCTCGACCAGTCCTGAGTTTTTACTAATTTTCAGAATTTTTTGTTAAATCCTCGACCGGTCGAGTGAACAGTGTTCGACCAGTGCTCGACCAGTCCTGCAGGCTCGACTTAAAGTCCATCAACTAAATTGAGTCCCATACGACCAGTCGTGGACAGGACTCGACCGGTCATGGAGGCCACTCGACTAGTCGAACAGGTCCTTCGACCAGTCGTGGAATGGCCTGATCTTATCGCGCCTAAAATTTCAAATATTTGTTGGTCCTTCGACCAGTCGAGCCGACCTTTGGGCCAATCGAGTGAACAATTTCTGCACTTATAAATAGAGCACGAATTTCAGAGTTTTGTATCCAATTCAAGCAAAATCAAGACACCACTCTGAGAGATAAGTTTGTGATATTCTTTAGCTATTTAGTGCTCATTTAATATTCTCTTTAATTAGCTTTTTGCATTTGATTTTGTATTCTATATTCCAATCTTATTTGAAGAAGGGATTAGAATTTTCCCATTTCTTGGAATCAAAATCAAATCAAGCTAGTCCAAGGTGATTTAATCTAAAATCTATTTAGATCTTAGAACCATTTCATAAGTGAGTGTGAACATTGACCATCTACGATTGAACTTCTACTCCGAATTGGTTCTACCGAGCTGCAACAAAGGAAAATATCCAGATAAGTATTTTACTATTTTAAATCTATTCTTTTAGTTTCTTTGAGATTGTGCCAGAAAAATCTCTTTCTTTTGGTTTGTCTAGGGTGATCCAGAAAACTCAGAGTGTGGGGTTTTGAATTGTATAAGCCCACTTGAAAGACATAATTTTGAAAGTTTTAGGTGAACATTGAAAATTCTATTTCATAGTGAACGCTAATATCCACTGTGTGAGGATATTAGGAGTGGAGTAGTTGTGTGGCTACACTTGGTGTACACATAAGCGAACCACTATAATTCTTTGTGTTTGGTGGATGTGTGGTTTATTTCTTTATCTTTTATGATTTAAGATTGTGGGATGTATTTGTGGATGTGAATGTTGTAATCTTTACGTTTTAGCATTGTGTGGTGAATGTTGTAATAGATTAGTTTCTATTTCTTTCATATCCTCTTCAGTTTGAGTTTTTGATACTCACCCACGTTCTAATAAGGTTGTCCTGCCATAAACCATTGGTTTTTGGTGTTAGGTTGTCATTAAACCAAGTTTGTATTAACCTCTCAATACTTGATTTTTGATGTTGTTATTTCCTTTAGTTATTTGCAATTCATTTGGCTATTTTATTGTTTATATTCTAATCTTTATTTGGCATAGTCCTATTCACCCCCCCCCCCTCCTCTAGGACTCTTAGCTCGGCCTTCTCAAGTGGTATCAGAGCCTAATAGCTCGATTTATTTTTTATTTTGGATTAATCTCCTGAGCTAATCGATCTGAGCTTTTTAAGATGTCAAATTTTGATAGCCTTTCAGTCACTAGGCCTCCACCATTTGATGGCTCCAATTATGCCTATTGGAAAGCCAGAATGAGGGTTTTCGTAAAATTCATGGATGAGAGCGTGTGGCAAGCCACAGTGACTAATTGGACCCCTCCTACCACTGAAGTAACTGGTACCGATGAATCTAAATTGATAAAAGTCTCACCTTATTTTTCTTGGTCCGCTCTTCAGAAAAGTGAGAGTAGTGCCAATGTAAAGGCTTTAAATGTTACTATTCTTGCGCACTATCACCAGATGAATTCAAAAGAATTATATCCTGTGATACTGCAAAGCAAGCTTGGGATATTTTAGAAATGACACACGTGGGAACAACAATTGTCAAGAAATCTAAAGTCCAAATCCTCACAACCAAATTTGAGGAGATATGTATTGAAGAAAGTGAAACTTTCATGGACTTCTCTACAAGATTGAATGACATTGTCAACTCTATATGGGGACTTGGGATAGAATCCTAGAAAGTAAAGTCTGTGCAAAGATACTACGCTCACTCCCTGAATGGTTCAATTCAAAGGTGACTGTGATCCAGGAACTTCGTGATACGGATAATATGAGGGTAGAAGAATTGGTTGGTTCTTTACAAACCTATAAGTTAAACTTTAAAGTTCCTAAAGGTAAATTATAACGCCCCGAATTTCGAGAATCGAGCAAAGCTTAACTCCCAAGATCCGTCGCATCACTTATGCAACATAGATAATGACGTTTAAATGTGTCCATATTAGTGCATTAAACATGAATGAGATTACACTAAATCAACATATCATACTCCAGAGTTAAAGTAATTAGGTAAGTAGAAGACTGAGATAGATATAAAAAGTATGTAAGTGTTTATCAATCCCCAGAGTCTGAGTATGTTACCAGGCTAAATAAATACATATATGGTTCCAAAATTTACAAAATATCAAGTGTAAATGTTCAACTAATCCATAACCCTGTAATCCCGGCGATGCAACTCTATGTCTACACAGACCAGCCAGAGAGCTGCACGTAAGAGAACTCCTCCTCGTCAAAGATTCCGGCTCCGTTGTGTAAGCCTCACCATAACCTGCATCTAAATCAGGGTCTGATTGGTGTTTTAAAACACCGTCCCAGAGTGGAGTGAGTGATCAACTCAGTGATACTATAAGGCAAAGGTTAACATGCTATCAATTCAGTCAAGCAGTAATGATAAAGCAGTACAACAATCATATCCTAAGTACTCTTATTAATGCATGAATGGTATACTGTAATGATGCATGCCCTCTCCTGCACTCCCTCAGTGACTTCATCTCACGATCGCGCATGGCAAACTCCCTAAATGTGTGCTTCCTCGCCAAAGCACATGCAATGCGGTGCATGGTCGTGTTAGCCAAGTAATTGATTAGGCTTATTCATAGAGCAGATTCGGAAAGCTAAGGCACATCCCTTTATATCATTAACCCAACGGGGATCCATCTATGGTCGTCAATCCTAGTTAATCACATACAATAGGCAAGTTGTAGGGCATCACCCCTAATAAAAGCAGTGGATAGGTAAGTTCAATTGATTATACTCGAGGTCACTATGGGAGGCTCGTCACCTGAACATAGGCCGACAGCTCGAATAGAGTGTCCCATACACCACCATATTCGGCTCATGAGTTTGGGTTGCTCACTTGTCATTACGAGGAGGCTCGTTGTAACGCCCTGAAAATCAGGGGTCGAGTAGTAACTCAACTCTCGAGTTCCAGAACATCACTTATGCAACATAGATAATGATGATTAAATGTTGTCTGCATTAATGTAGTGAACATGAGTGAGATTAAGCCAAAACAACATATCATACTCCAAAGACAGTTAAATTGCAAGCGGAAGACTGTGATAGATATATAAAATGTATAAAAATTGTGGTGAGTCTCCAGAGTGTGATAACATTACCAGGTTAAATAATTACAAGTATAGTTCCAAAATATACCAAATGTGTAAGAGTAATGGCTTCTATCCCAAGTACCATAGCTCTGTCAATACAATACCAGGTCTTCATAAACCTGACAGAGAACAACATGTAGGAGAACTCCTCCTCCACATCACAATAGTCCGGCTCTGCTTCATAAGCATCGCCATCACCTGAAACTCAACAAATCTGGTTGGTGTGTACAACACCGTCCCGTAACGTGGGAGTGAGTAGCTAACTCAGTGGAACAATAAGGCATAAGTTATCATGTTATCAATTCAATCAAGCAGTAATGATAAAGCAGTAAAATCAAACATTCATAACTACTCTTATTAATGCAAGTATGAATGTAGTCATGATGGATGCCCTCACTGACATACTCCCTCATGCGACACCCTCTTCGTTCGTGGCATGCTTTCATCCCTCAGTGCTCCACATCTTCCAGGCACATGCAATGCATGATGAGCATGATTACCGAGTTTTTTGATTAGTCCATTTCAAACAGCAGGATTGGGAAACTAAGATACCTCCCTTGTATCATTCCCAAATATGATCCATTCTAGGGTCGTCAATCCTAGACAATCTCATACGATGGTGTGTTTCTAGGTCACTGCAAGGGCTGTCAGGGCTGTTACACGAAACACGTCGTTGCACACTCCCCCCCATCACCTTATCAATACAGGCCTAGTTTATACTTTGTTACTACGGAATGCTCATCGCCTCACCGCAGACTCAGAGTATGCTCGAGGTCACTACAAAGGGCTGTCAGGGCTGTTACACGGAATCGTTGCACCACTCCCCCATCACCTTATCAACGTAGGCCGACAGCATGAATATAGTGTCCCATACCACCATAATCGGCTCACGAGTCTGGTTCCTCACTGGTCACTACGAGGAGGCACGTGGCCTCAGCGTAGGCTGACAGCTCGACCACGGTGTCCCATACCACTATGCTCGGATCATGAGTCTTAGCGGATCGAGGTACCATGGTTAAAAAGGATTTCGCTGGTAAGTTTGGTACCCTAGGTTCAAGCAGTAGCGTCCAAACATGGTGTCATACATAAGACAGATCGAGTTGCTTGACGGGCTCAGTTAGCTCGAGCGTACAACAAGCTGAACGACATGAAGTGCATAAGCACTTCGCGTGGCCAACCACTATCGCCAACCGAAGTACGACTCGGGTTCGTCGAATACATCTCACGTGGCAAATGAATCTCAGCCACGCATTCATTTTCATTACCGATTGTCTGGACTATAAACATAGCCCCAAACACATTCAATTGCAGATAAATAAAACAGTAATGGATCAAGATTCAAATCATACAATCAAGTCTAGTATTGTCCATTTAGGGCTGTCAGGGCTGTTGTACGCACTCGTTGCTCCATTCCCCCATCACCCATGACGGATCATACAACATAAATATGAATTTAAACATATGCATTACATAGATAAAATCGTAAAAGCAGTTGAGCATGTTATGAAGCACAACACAAGTATGAGTTTGTACATATTCAATTCCTAATCACACAGATATCTAAAGAAATCATACACATAGTTAAAGAAGTTGAGAATCATATCTCAACACCCTAAACATTACAATTTACTAATTACTATCCATTCAGACATTTCAACAAACACTTTAAAATACATACATCAACATACGTGACATATGTTGATCACATAGGCATTTGGCCAAATCCTTTCACTAGGGGGTTGCCCCAATCATAACACCGTACACCCATGACGGATAGTCATGGAAAGTAGGAATTCAAGTTCCATATTCATTTGAACATTTTCACAAACACTTGGGCTACACATTTCACAATATATAGCATATAGTGGCCGTGGCGTGATTCAGGGCAAATCCTTTCGTCAAACGGGTATCGCCATTACAACAATCATATATCCATGACAATTAGTCATGGCGAGCACGAATGAGAATTCTATACTCATTCAGTCATTTTCACAAACACTTAGAATACGCTATTACAACATACATGGTGCATGTTAGCAAAACATGTATTAGGGCTATCCTTTCGCCAGGCAAGTATTTTATCCATGTATAATATATTCATACATCAATAATCATGGCAAATACATCTCCAAAATTTATACGTATACGGTACATTCTAGAATACACACTTTCAACATACATAGTGTATATAAGCAAAACATGTATTAGGGCGAGTCCTTTTGCCAAACAAGTAATTTATCCACATATAATATATTCATACACAATTAATCATGTCAAACACATTTCCAAAATTTGTACATATACGGTACTTTCTACAAATACCTAGAGTATGTAGAATTCCATATTTTTCATCTTTAATCGAAACGGAAAACAGACAGCACTTTGTACATGTGCAATTGCATGCAGATCATGAATCTATCATTATCTGACATTGAAAGCATTAAAAACCATAACCTATACACCTACAGTCCGCACCTTTTGTCGTAGATTCGTAACGGATCTGATAGGTTTGCTAAGCTTCCGTATTCGGCAGTTTGGCAACCTATAGAACGAAATAGGTTAGCTATTTCATAACCTACAACTATCAAAACCCCAAAACAGATTAGGGTTAGGGTTTCTTACCTAGAAACGGAGCCGGAATCGCCGGGAAAGCGTTAAGAACGGAGTGGTGGAGCATGGATAGCAGCAGGGAAGAGTGGCAGGGAGAATCCCCCACAACTCCCACACTTTCTCTCTCTTTTCTCTCTTCTCTCTCTCTAGGGTTTCTCTCAAATTCGTATGGCTGCAATGAGAGAGGGTTTAAGGTCCTTATATAGCCTAAAAACTAACCGAAATAAACTCCAGGTCAAAGTATACTTAGGTTATAACCAAAGTGAGTTGGTTTCAACTCAACGGAGGACTTCTGGCGGGCCTCCTTGAGCCAAAGTCGGACTTAAGCTCACCGACACCGGATCTAGGTGGAGTTAAGTTTTCGTTTCGGTCGGGATTCCAGATCACGCGTGGCGGACCAGTTTCAGTTCAACGGTCAGCGGATCTCGATCGGAGATTTCGAGTACATGTAAATGTGTATGAAATTTCTCCTGATCCGAGGGTGTAATTTGGTCTGATTCTGATGGTCTGGTTACTTACAAAATGTCTGCAAGCGACACGTGCCAGATCACTATTCCAGATATTTATTTTGTAAAGAAAATAAGGGTTTTTACACTCTCTCGCTCCAGACTCGAGTGAACAGCCGTAGGACACTGTCTGGATTTGATTTCCAAGATGGTTGTCAAGCCCAGCAAGGCAGTCCTAAGTCCTTAACTTCGTACTGTTCGGACTCCCGATGTGCGGTCTAGACTTGATACGAAGTTTCAATGTGTTCCCAAGAGCAGTCGGGTAATGAGTTTAATCCTAGACTTTAGGGTAACCTAGCGTCAATGATTCTACAAGTTTTGGGTCTTGCAGATCGTATTTAAAGTGATTGGTGCTAATTTCACAGATACTCTAGTTTAACACTGGCTAATTCTCGCCTAATTTCTAAAGGATTTAGTCCTGAGTAATTTCTGTCTGAGGTGGTACCTGGACTTTTGTAGTTTGTATATAAAGTGATCCAAGTTATACTACTTAGCTAGTTTAAGATAGTGTCTAGGGTGAAAGTACTTAGAAAATTTAAAAAATAAGGTGGTGAAGGGTGGGATTTGTGAAGAAAATGGTTGAAAAGGGATTTGAGGCTTTAATCGAGTGTTTGAGAAGTTAAACCGATGTTAGGATTGACTCATCACCTAAGGACGTCTAATTCCAGGTTGGAAAAAATCCAGGTTGTTACACTCGTCACCCCAACATAGGCCGACAGCTCGACCACAGTGTCCCATACAACACCATGCCTGGCTCACGAGTCTTAGTAGATCATGGTACCATGGTTGAAACGGGCTGTTACATCGGTAAGCGGTACCTTAGATTCAAGCAGTAGTGTCCATACATGATAAACACACATTAGGCCAATCAGGTTAATTGACAAGTTCGATTTATACGAGCGCACGCTGAGATAGTCGACATGGAGCGCATAAGCACTCCACATGGCCTAACCACTGTTGACATCACCGTACGACTCGAATTCATCGAACGTATCCATTGTGGCAAGACTAGTTCGACCACTCGATCGGAAACCGTTACCGATTACCTCGACTATGAAGTAATCCCAATCATACTCAAATGCAATATGTAATCACACATGATAGTTATCACAACATTTAACGAACAATTCAAACACAATAATCATTTGAGCATTTTATAAAACACATAATAAACATATTATCATACATATGCATTTCATACATAAATCACGTAGTTGAATTTAAGGTTACATGAAGGCATTTATACGTGTAGATAAGGTAGTTGAGAATCCCATCTCAACACCCTTAGTAAATACATTTCATCAAACAATTACTCATTCAGACATTTTGTCAAACACTTAGTCTACACACTACTACATACATGACCTAACTTAGTTATAGCATAAATTATGGCAAATCCTTTCACAAGGGAGTTGTCATACATGCAAAAAACATGTATTCTAGATTAAAAGTCATGGCAAGTACACATCATAATTTTAATTTCATTCAAACATTTCAACAAACACATGGAATGCATTATACAGTCACATAGTTCACACACACATGTATAATTTATCAAATACATCATAACTAAGTTCATATGGTGGCAATCAATTCAGACATAAATCATTGCCGACGTTGAAAGCCTTGAAAACCATAACCTAAATGTTTATAGTCCGCACCTTTCGTCGAATTGCTCATTCCGAACACGATTTGAATCCTACACTTTCGTCTACAGAACAACGGCTACCTAAATCACGAAATAGGTTAGCTATTTCGTCGATTCCTCTATTTGGATTCCTAAAACAAGATTAGGGTTAGGATTTCTTACCCAAAACGAAGTTGGAATGGCCCGTGTAGGTAGATGTAAAGACGATTTAACGCGTGGAGTAGCAGGAAAGAAGTACTGCAGCAAACTCAAGATCTCCCTTCACTCTCCACTATTTTCTCTTCTTTTCTCTCTTCTCTCTCCTAAGGTTAGAGAAAATTCGTATAGGATAAGAATGGGGTGATTTAAGGGCCTTATATAGGCTCAGAAGTGATGTAAATGGCCCCACAACTATGGTATACTTAGGTTATAGCCAAAAGGCGACTGTTTCTGACAAATGGGGCCCATCTGGAGGTCCATTACTCACATACGGCATGGAGCAAATTCCTAACGATGGATCTAAGCCAGACTATGATTTCGGTCCGATCAGATTAGTGAATCGATCGTGGAGGACCTATATCAGTTCAACGGTCATCGCCACTCGATCAGGGCCACAAGTATATGGATAAGAGCAGGGAAATTTCCCTGATCCATGGGTAAAGTCTGGTCAGAATCTGACGGTCTAATGTCTTCAGTTTCGCCCGCAAGCGAACGGTCCAAATCACTTAAGTTTTGGTTCATTTTCTAAAGATATTCACGTTTCTTATACACTTTACTCAGGGCTCAAGTTGTGCATTTCGGGACACTATCTGGGATCGATTCCGCGATGGTTGTCAAGCCCAATAAGGCGGTCATAACCTTATAGTTTCGCTGTAATCGGACTTTCGACGCGCAGTCCAGGTCTGATACGTTGTTTCAATGTGCTCCCAAGACTACTGGGTTTTGAGATTGCTCCTAGGTTCTTAGGTAATGTTGAGTTAGTGATTTTAGTGGTTTTGAGTCTTGCAGTTCGTATAGATAGTGGTTCGATCTAACACACTGATTAGTTTAGTTTAGTACTTAATTAATTTTGTCTAATTTCTATAAAATTTGGTCCTTAGTGATTTCTGCCTGAGGTGGTACTCGGGTCTTGGTACGGATTTTTCGGAGACGTTACAATCTACCCCCCTTAAAGAAAAATTTCATCCCCAAAATTAGTACCTTTTCGTACTCCTCAAGAATCTGAGGGTAGTTCTTACGAACCTCGACTTCTGTTTCCCATGTAGCTTCTTCCTCAGTATGGTGTGTCATAGTACCTTCACGAGTGGGATAACTTTGCTGCGTAACACTTGTTCTTTCCTATCAAGAAACGTGTAGGCTGGAATAGATAAGTAACATCTTCACTTAACTGCACCTGCTCCCATTTGATAATATGGGAAGGGTCAGGAACATTTTCTTCAACATCGATATGTGAAACACGTTGTGCACGCCTACAAGTGGTTTGGGCAAAGCAAGGCGGTATGCTACTACACCCACTCGGTTTAAAATCTGAAATAAGCCAATGAATCTCGGCATGAGCTTCCCTTTCTTGCCAAGCGGAGGACTCCATGGGGGAAACTTTAAAAATACATGGTCCCCAACCTCAAATTCCAGTTGTCGCTGTCTTGTATCAGAGTAACTCTTCTGTCTACTCTGTGTTGCACGAAGTCGATGCCTGATAATGTCTATCTTCTCTGAGGTCGCTTGTACTAAATCTGGGTCAATCAAACTCTTCTCACCAACCTCTGTCTAACAATGTGGTGCTCGACATGGACGCCCATGCAAGGCCTCATAGGGAGTCATGCCAATGCTCGCTTGAAAGCTGTTGTTATAAGTGAACTCAGTATAGGGAAGACTGTCATCCCAACTGTCTTTGAAATCAAGCATACATGCCCGCAACATATCTTCTAACACCTGGTTTACCCGTTCTGTTTGCCCATCAGTCTATGGGTGGAACGCGGTACTGAACTTCAGTTGCACTCCCATCGCTTCCTAGATTCAAGTCCAAAAGATAGACGTGAATCGAGTGTCTCGATCCGACACAATTCCATAGGCACTCCATGCAGCCGTACAATCTCCTTGATGTACAACTTGGCTAAATCATCTACTGAGTTTAAAACTCTAATCGGGAGGAAATGGGTCGATTTCGTCAATCAGTCTACAATCACCCAAATGGGGTTATGTTCCTTCCTCATCTTCGGTAACTTGGAAATGAAATCCATAGATATGAAATCCCATTTTCATTCAGTTATGGGCATGGGCTAAAGTAAACCAGGAGGTCGGCGATGTTCAGCCTTGACCTGCTGGCACGTGAGACAGCGGGACACATAATCTGCTATGTGGGCCTTCATGTTGTCCTACCAGTAGAACGCTTCATGTATCGGTACATCTTCGTACTGTCAAGATGCATTGCCATCCTCGAATTGTGAGCGGCTTCTAGAACTTCCTTCCTCAAGTCATGGAGATTCGGGATGCATAGGCGGTCATGATAACGTAAACCCCCATCCGACCCAACTCTCCATTCAGAGTCTTCATCGTCATTAGCTCGTTTTCTCATCTTCACCAAACATTCATCTTCTCTCTAAGCCATAATGATTCAGTCATTAATAAGTGGTTGTACACGAATATGGACAATGCTCTCGAATGGCTCCTCTACTGTAAGCTTCTGTTCGAAGTCTCGCATAAATTTTACCATGTTCCATTCTTCTATCATTAGCGGAGCCGCAAATTCTATTGTCTTCTTACGGCTCAACGCATCTGCCACAAGGTTAGCCTTGCCAGGATGGTAGGAAACCTCAAATTTAAAGTCTTTCAAGGTTTCCATCCAACGTCATTGTCTCATATTCAGGTCTCTCTGCATGAATATGTACTTGAGGCTTTTGTCGTCACAAAAGAGCTCGAACTCCTCTCCGTAGAGGTAATGTCTCCAGAGCTTTAATGCGAAGATGACGGCCACTAATTCCAGGTCGTACGTAGGGTAGTTTTCTTCGTGTTTCCTCAACTGTCGTGATGCATAGGCAATCACTCTGTTCTTTTGCATAAGAATACAACCCATACCAACACGAAACGCATCGGTGCAGATGGTATATCTGACCCCTTGCTTTGGCAATACTAGCATGGGTGCGAACGTCAACTTGTCCTTCAATTCCTGAAAGACTTCTTCTGCTTTCTCGTTCCAAGCAAACTTAAGATCTTTTTAAGTGAGCTGAGACAACGGTCCGACTATCTTAGAAAAGTTTTTAATGAATCGACGATAGTAACCTACCAGGCCAAGGAAACTCCTCACTTTAGTAACTAACCCGGGCTGCTCCCAGTCCTGAGCTACAATCACCTTAGCAAGGTCCACAGCGATACCTTCCTTGGACACTACGTGTCTCAAAAACTTGACCTCTTCCTTCCAGAAGTCGCATTTTCAATATTGTGCAAACAATTGATTCTTCCTGAGAGTATTAAAGACTGCTCGCAAGTGCTCTTCATGATCTGTCCGACTCTTGGAGTATATCAGAATGTCATCTATAAACACGATGATGAATCGGTATAAATACGGCCAGAATACACTATTCATGAGGTCCATGAACATGGCCGGTGCGTTTATAAGTCCAAACGACATCACAAGAAATTCATAGTGCCCAAAACTGGTTCTAAATGCTATTTTTTACACGTCTTCATCCCTGACACGCAACTGATGGTACCCAGACTATAAGTCAATCTATGAGAAATACTGTGCCCCTTTCAACTGGTCAAACAGATCATCTATCTTGGGCAAATGATACTTGTTCTTCACTGTCACTTAGTTCAACCTGCGATAATCAATACAAAATCGCAGTGATCCCTCCTTTACAAACAACACAGGTGCTCTCTAAGGAAATACACTAGGTCGTAAACCTGAATCCAACAGATCGTCGATCTGTCTCCTCAATTCCTCCATTTCACGTGGAGGCATGCGATACATCAGTAGAGAAATGGGTGTCGCACAAGGCACAAGGTGGATAGTAAAGTCAATCTCGCGTC
Source organism: Magnolia officinalis (assembly GCA_021015155.1). Lineage (NCBI taxonomy): Eukaryota > Viridiplantae > Streptophyta > Magnoliopsida > Magnoliales > Magnoliaceae > Magnolia > Magnolia officinalis. The sequence continues at coordinate 32,818,772 of JAJHSJ010000014.1, forward strand.
GAGGAGGTAGTCCAGGTATCGTCTTGTACACGTCCATGAAATCTTGGGCTACAGGTGTCTTCCTAAGTGTCGGACCATCAACATTTCCTAGTAAGGTAACATAACAACTAATGTAGTAGTACCAACTAACCTGAACTGGGAAAGTAAAGGTCGTGCCCTCAGGTCCATGGGTTGTCACTAATCTGGTATCGCAATCGATCTCTGCTTTCATCTTGGTGAACCAATCCATACCGAGGATGACATAATAATGACATAGTGGGGCAACAATCAGGTCAACGAGTACTGTTCTACTTCCTAAGTCTATCGAACAACCCTTACAAATCTTGGTAGCATCTAAGAAGGTTCCTTTGGTGGTAAGGATTCTCACCCCAATCATAGAAGTAGTTTCCAACACTAGTCGCTTGACTGTTGCGTATGATATTATTGAAATGGTGGACCCGGTGTCCACTAATAAGAAGACTGGTGTACCTTGGATATGTGCTATGACTTCAAAGGCCAATGGTGCTGCGGTTGCTGTCTCGGATGCCTCAGCTGCAAGTGAGTGCACACGAGCTTGTTGAGGATGATTCGGCTGTGCTGCCATAGGTCATTGAGGCAGCCTATTTCGAGGTACATTCAGTCTGTAAAAAGGCTATGCTGGCGGTGCTGATCGTAGAGGCGAAGCTGAAATAGCTTGTGACAGTTGACAGTTGGTATTCTGAGGTGGCGTGAAGCCGTTGTACTCATCTTAGTAGAACAATAAGTGTTTGTATGGCCCATCTTCTTACAGTAGGTGCACTACAACTCTGATCGCCTCGGTTGGGTCGGTGGATCCATAAGCCTGGGAGGCGAGTCTGCATGTGGCCTCTTGCCGAGGAACGGTTAGTTCGGCAAATTAGGTCAAGGCCTCGGGCCCATGGGCACATGTGTACAGGACAGTCTGTCTCCATCTTGCTCAGCTCGTAGGGACATGTTCACTAGCTCAACACAGTTGAGAATGCTAGCGTAACACATCTTCGTGCGGATTTCGGGCCGCAGACCCTAAGAAAATCTTCGCATTCTCATCTGCTCGTCTGCCAGGATCAAAGGAGCGTACCTGGCCAGCTCCGTAAACTTGTTCTCGTACTCAGTCACGGTCATTCCTCCTTGTTGGAGGCGAAGAACTCACTGTCCTTTTCATTGTAGTAAGTGAGGGGGAAGTACGTCCCATGGAAGCACGTCTCAAATGCATCCAGGTCAACACGTGTCCTATAGGAACTGTTCGTAGGATGCTATCCCACCAGAGACTGGCCTCCTTCTCGAACAAATAGGTCACAAGTTCCACTTGCTCTGCCTCAGTACAGTATAATGGTTCCAACATTTTGGATATACGATCCAACTAGTATTCAGCCTCCTAAGGTTTGTGAGTACCCGCAAAAGTGGGAGGACAAAAACACTGAAAGTATTCAAAAAGACCGCTGGTATTCATATTTCCAGTAGGGTGCACAGGTGGTGTAGGCAGGACCATATTCATGTTCTGGGCAATGGCCCCCGCAATAGTGACAAAAAACTGTTGTTGTTGCTTCATCAAAAACATCATCTGCTCCAACCTATCAGGAGGAGGAGCCGACTGAGGCATGTGTGGCGTCGAGGTAGACGCACGGTTTTGTTTTGGAACCGGTGGTGCACTAGGTGTTGGCCCATTGGTGGGGCCAGTGGCCGGCTGTGAATCCGACATGGTGTCACTATCCGGGCCCAAACTGGGGTCCGTATGGCTATCGCTTAGGGGAGGTGCCCTGTCAAACGATCCGCCAAGTGCAAGACATGTCATATTCTGAGTGGTCTTCGCAAGCATTCCCTATACACAACATAGGGTGCAACACGTGTAAGATTTTTAAATGACAACACTAAATTTTTTTTCCCATCATTTTACACATTCCAAATTGAAAAGAAGCTTCATGCATTTCATTTTACCAAAATTTTCCATGATACAAATGATATAGCATTACAACAAAAATATCATGACAGAAGATGCATGTGAGCTAATTTAGTAAAATTTTCACAACAACTACTCTAACATACCACTAAGCCTATAAGGGCTATTACATAGAAAGACAAGAAACAAAGCAAAACAACTAACGATCACCACATGTAACTAGTCTGCTGACTCAGGCGAAGGTGGAGGCACACCCTTATGCTGCATATAACACAGGAGGGCCTTTAAGGTGCGCGCCATTCTCCTGAATTTCTGTTTTATATAAGTCTGGTTCTCCCTAACCTCTTGTCTCAAGGCTGCCTGGTTCTCTTCAATCTGAGCCATGTGGGCTTCTAAGGCGGCCCGATCACGGTGGTGCTCATGTGTAGCAGGAGGGGGTCCCCCATCAAAATCTTAGGACTCCTTTTCTTCCTCACTGCTTTCCTCATCATTGGCTTCTGCTTCCTCATTCTCTTCCTCATTTTCACTTCCTTCATCCTCTTCACTTTCTTCTTCAGTTTCATCACCGGACTCATCCAGCCTTGCTTGTTGTTGTTTGGGGCCTATACCCATATTGTTGAGTGTCATGTCACTGATGATGTGGATCGGGACGTGAGTATCCATATGGAGTCAAAAGCTGAAGTTTCGAGCGATCTTACAAATAAGCCGATCGAAGGGAAGTGAGGCATCACCTCGTGTAGATCGTGCGGTACCCACAATCTGCGATAAGACAAATGTAGGTAGGCATATCTTGTCTCCCTGACCAGCTCGGTATATGAAATCCGCCATGAGTCGAGTGCATTCCTTGCGATTACTCCACTTGGGATATACATTATACGTGAATATGTGGTGGAGTAGGCAAAAATCATTCGTCATTTTGGTCGATGCCAGGCTATTTCATCACCTCCACCGCTCAAGCTGGCCGCAAAGGAAGCGTGTGCGGTGATTTCTTTCTTGTTGGCTAGTAAGGTTCTTCTCGCTAGCATGCACAAGTCCATGCTCCATACCCATAATTCGAGCCACCATATCTACATTGACTATGGCTTCCTCTCTCCCAAAGGGGATAGTAAACTGAAGAGGCTCTAGTAGTGGGTTCCGTATATGAGCGTAGAAGGCTTGTATGACATTTTCATTCGCATGAGTATTTCCCTTAAACACGGGACCCCATCCATTTTCCAGGAGTATGTCCATCACTGGGTACAACCCGAAAAACCTTTCATAATGTGTGCCTCAAAAATAACTTTGCGATCGTGGAACTTACCAAATCCGGTGCTCGGTGGTAGAGATCTCTCAAGGGGGATCCGAGGGTCAAGATCCCGTTTTGACCTTCTCTCTCTCGGTGCTCGTGCTTGCTTCGGCGCCCGTCTTCTTCCTCGAACGAGTTGGGCGGCTAGGCCCGTCTTCATCCGTGGGTGCCCTTCTCTTTCCCATGAGGGAAAGGAGCATTTAAATGGAAAATATCATGGTGACAGGCTCAAAAAGAGCCATGAAGTTGGAAAAAACTTGGGAATGAGATGGTTGTTGGGTTTAGAGGGCTATGAGACACAAAAGAGAGCTTTTGTGCTCAAATAGGTAGGAAATGGGAAGATGGAGAGTTGTATGAGAGGGATTTTGAGGGAAAATGGTGGAGGAGGGTGTGTAATGTGGAAGAAGATGGGGATTGAGTGTAGGGAATGGAGATTTGGGAGAGAAAATGGATTTTGAAGGGTGTTGGAAGATTTGAAAACTTGGAATGGGGGTAAAATGAAGTTAGGGGGTAAAATAGAGGGCCCCATACATGTCACAGGGCCTCACACATGTGGGTGAGGGCGGCGGGACATCGGAACCGCGGGCTTGCCGCAGCCCGCTAGAGGTTCGGGCGGCGCGCTGCAGACCGGGCGGTGCCGCTACGGTCCTCTGGACTGACAGTGGTGCCTCCGCCTGGGGGCGGTGGCCACCCCCTCCCGGGGTGCTGGAATGGTGCGGGGGACCCCCTGGGTCCCACTGTATTTTACGGTTTTGGCCCCTATGTCCGTTTGAGGTGTTTTTGGGTTCCATCTCTCACATATTCACGCCTTTTGGCGTGTTTCAAGTTTGGGATTTGCCGACTAATAGTTTAAACTCATCGATTGATGGTCTAGGAAGGAATTGAGGTCATTTCATATGATCTCAGATGCATACGGCTTACATTTCAACTGTTAGTTTTGCCCGTCGGTGAAACTTGGGATCTTACTATCATTTCCATGTTTTATCGTCCCCACCTAAGTCAAAGTACGTCAGTGTGCATCATGTTACCATAACCCAGGTCCAATCTAATCCAAATCATACTCTTATACCAACTTGTAACGCCCTGAATTTTGAGGGTCGAGCAAAGCTTAACTCCCGAGATCCGTCGCATCACTTATGCAACATAAATAATGATGTTTAAATGTTATCCATATTAGTGCAATAACCATGAATGAGATTACACTAAATCAGCATATCATATTCCAGATTTAACGTAATTAGGCAAGCGGAAGACTGAAATAGATATAAAAAATATGTAAGTGTTTATCCATCCCCAGAGTATGAGTAAGTTACCAGGCTAAATAAATGCATGTATGGTTCCAAAATTTACAAAATATCAAGTATAAATGTTCAGTTAATCCATAACCCTGTAATCCCGGAGACAGTTCTAGGTCTACACAGACTCGCCAGAGAGCTGCACGTAGGAGAACTCCTCGTCAAAGAAGTCCGGCTCCGTCGTGTAAGCCTCGCCATAACCTGCATCTAAATCAGGGTCTGGTTGGTGTTTTAAAACACCATCCCAGAGTGGGAGTGAGTGATCAACTTAATGGTACTATAAGGTAAAGGTTAACATGTTATCAATTCAGTTAAGAAGTAATGATAAAGCAGTACAACAATCATATCCTAAGTACTCTTATTAATGCAGGAATGATATGCTATAATGATGCATACCCTCTCCTGCACTCCCTCAGCGACTTCATCTCACAGTCGCGCATGGCAAACTCCATAAACATGCACTTCCTCACCAAAGCACATGCAATGCGGTACATGGTCGTGTTAGCCAAGTAATTGATTAGGCTTATTCATACAGTAGATTCGGGAAGCTAAGGTACCTCCCTTTATATCATTAACTCAACTGGGATCCATCTAGGGTCGTCAATTCTAGTTAATCACATACGATAGGCAAGTTGTAGGGCATCACCCCTAATGAAAGCAGTGGATAGGCAAGTTCAATTGATTATACTTGAGGTCACTACAGGAGGCTCGTCACTTGAACATAGGCCGACAGCTCGAATATAGTGTCCCATACACCACCATATTCGGCTCACGAGTTTGGGTTGCTCATTGGTCACTATGGGGAGGCTCGTCACCCCAGTGTAGGCCGACAGCTCGACCACAGTGTCCCATACACCACCATGCTCAGCTCATGAGTCTTAGCGGATCATGGTATCATGGTGTTGAAACAGGTTGTTACATCGGTAAGCGGTACCTTAGCTTCAAGCAGTAACGTCCATACATGGTAACACACATTAGGCCAATCGGGTTAATTGACAAGTTTGATTAGTACGAGCACACGCTGAAGTAATCGACCTGGAGCGCATAAGCACTCCACATGGCCTAACCATTGTCAACAATCACCGTACGGCTCAGATTCATCGAACGTATCCATTGTGGCAAGACTAGTTCAACCACTCGATCGAAAATCATTGCCGATTGCCTGGACTACGTAGTAGTTCCAATCATACTCAAATGCAATAGGTAATCACACATGATAGTCATCACAACATTTAACGAACAATTCAAATAAAATAATTATTTGAGCATTTTATAAAACACATAATAAACATATTATCATACATATGCATTTCATACATAAATCACGTAGTTGAATTTAATGTTACATGAAGGAATATATACGTGTAGATAAAGTAGTTGAGAATCCCATCTCAACACCCTTAGTAAGTACATTTCATCAAACAATTACTCATTCAGACATTTTGTCAAACACTTAGTCTACACTCTACTACATACATGACCTAACTTAGTTATAGCATAAATTATGGCAAATTCTTTCACAAGGGAGTTGTCATACATGCAACAAACATGTATTCTAGATTAAAAGTCATGGCAAGTACAAATCATAATTTTAATTTCATTTCCAACAAACACATGGAATGCATTATACAGTCACATAGTTCACACACACATGTATAATTAATCGAATACATCATAACTAAGATCATATGGTGGCAATCAAGTCGAACATATATCATTGCCGACGTTGAAAGCCTTGAAAACCATAACCTAAATGTTTACAGTCCGCACCTTTCGTCGGATTGCTCGTTTCGAACACAATTTGAATTCTACACTTCCGTCTATAGAACAATGGCTACCTAAATCATGAAATAAGTTAGCTATTTCGTCGATTCATTTATTTGGATTCCTAAAACAAGATTAAGGTTAGGATTTCTTACCCAATGAAGTTAGAATGGCCCGTGTAGCTAGATGTAAAGACGATTCAACATGTGGAGTAGCAGGAAAGAAGTACTGCAGCAAACTCCAAAGATCTCCCTTCACTCTCCACTCTTTTCTCTTCTTTTCTCTCTTCTCTGTCCTAAGGTTAGAGAAAATTCGTATGGGATAGGAATGGGGTGATTTAAGGGCCTTATATAAGCTCAGAAGTGATGTAAATGGCCCCAGGGCTATGGTATACTTAGGTTATAGTCAAAGGGCGACTGTTTCTGACAAATGGGGCCCATCTAGAGGTCCATTAATTGCATACGGCATGGAGCAAGTTCCCTGACGATGGATCTAAGCCAGGCTATGATTTCAATCTGATCAGATTAGCGGATCGACCATGGAGGACCTGTATCAGTTCAACGATCATCGCCACAGGGTCACAAGTATACGGATAAGAGTAGGGAAATTTTCCTTATCCATGAGTAAAGTCTGGTCAGAATCTGACGGTCTAAAGTCTTCAATTTCACCCACAAGCGAACGGTCCAAATCACTTAAGTTTTGGTTCATTTTCTAAAGATTTCGCATTTCTCACACACTTTGCTCAGGGCTCAAGTTGTGCGTTTCGGGACACTATCTGGGCTCGATCCCGCAACACTTGTCAAGCCCAATAAGGTGGTCATAACCTTATAGTTTCGCTGTAATTGGACTTTCGATGCGCAGTCCAGGTCCGATACGGAGTTTCAATGTGCTCCCAAGAACCAACTAGGTTTTGAGAATGCTCCTAGGTACTTAGGTAATGTTGAGTTAGCGATTTTAATAGTTTTGGGTCTTGCAGTTCGTATATATAGTGGTTCGAGCTAATACACCGATTAATTTAGTTTAGTACTTAATTAATTTTCGTCTAATTTCTACAGAATTTAGTCCTCAGTGATTTCTGCCTGAGGTGGTACTCGGGTTTTTGTACGGATTTTTCCAAGACGTTACATAAATCTATAGCCCTTAAATCTTCTAAAAATATTTCTTAAGAAAATAACAATTCTGATTTAGAAAATTTTGAAGATGATATGGCCTTTATAGCTAAAAAGTTTTACAAAATTTTCAAAAGTAAAAAGAGGGTAGATTTTCAAAAACCTGTTGAAAAGAAAAGATCTAAATCTAAAACTTGGAAATCTTTAAAAGATATTCAATGTTACAACTGCCATGAATATGGGCATCTAGCAAACAAATATCCTAAAAAGGACAAACTGAAAAAGAGAGGTATGTTGGCTATATGGGATGAATCTTCCTGTTCTGAAGCTTCTTCTGAGTCTGAAGATTCTGAAACCGAGTTGGGAAATGATGTTAAAGCCTTAATGACTCTAGCCAAGTTCACTTTTTCAGATAATGATGATTCAACTAGTGACGAAAATCTAAATAGTGATCATAAAAATGAAGAAGATCTTCAAGATGCTTATAATGCCATATATAAGGAAAGTTATAAAATTGCTGTAAAACTAAAACTTCAAAAAGAAAAGTTTTCAAAACTTAAAGAAAATTTTGATAATCTAGTCTTAGAAAAATCATACATTTCAGATTGTTTTGAAAAAACAAAATGTGATTTAGATTTTAAAACCTCCCTTGTTGAAAATCTAAAATCTGAAAATGAAAAACTAAAACTAGAAGTCTCTTCACTTTTGAGTTTAAAAGACACATGGAGGTATGCCCAAGGTGATCCCAAGTTAGGAAAACTCTTATCCAGAAAAAGGAAATGTGGCGATCGATCTGGATTGGACTATGACAAAGGTATTCGTCCTAAACATAAGAATACTCCACCCAAATTTGTAAAAGGAGAGTCTTCAAACTCAAAAGGGAAAAGTCTGAATCAAAATCATTTAAAAAATGCTAAGTCTTTTCAAACCTTAAAACCTAGAAGTAACCATATCAAATATAAAAATCAAAATCGAAATCCTTTAGCTAAGAAAATTGTTGACTAACTTAAGGAGCTCTTAAAATATAACTCCTAAACCCAAAAATAATGAAATAGGTTTCTAAGGTTGCTTGTTTGGTTGCCCACATTGCTTTCAAAGCGTCGAGCCATTCAAAGTGGTACCTAGACAGTGGATGCTCCAGACACATGACAGGTGACAAAGGTCTATTTACCAATCTTAAAGACATGACAGATGGTTCAGTCACATTTGGTGATGGTAGCAACTGCAAAATTATTGGCCAAGGTAAGATTCAGCTCTTTAACCTCCCTCTATTTAAAAATGTTTTATATGTAGAAGAATTAAAACACAATTTATTAAGTATACCTCAAATATACGATAAAAATCATAGTGTCAAATTTACTAACCAAGGGTACGAAATTTTAAATAAAAATGGTTCTATAATATTAACTGGTCATATAATGTAACGCCCTGAAATTCGGGGGTCGAGTATGAACTCAACTCCCGAGTTCCAACGCATCACTTATGCAACATACACAATGTCGGTTAAATGTTGTCTGAGTTAGCGCAATAAACATGAATGAGATTAAACCAAAACAGTAATTCATACTCCAGAATTGCATTTAAAAACAGCGGAAGACTGAAATTTTATATACAAGTATGTAAAGTAACAAAATTTTCTGAACTTCAGAGTATGAGTACTAGCTGAGCACCAATATACATGTAAAGTTTGTAAATTAAAAACCCAAAATACATCCTCAAAAGAGGCCCCGAAAGTCCCGCGATGCAGCCGGCCTAGGCGTAGCCGTCAGAATACTGCATGAAAGAGAACTCCTCCTGGTCCTCATCAATGTCGGGCTCTGGCTCCTGAACTGTAACATCCCGGATTTTTGCCAACCTGGGATTAGACGTCCTAGGGCAATGAGTCAATCCTAAGACCTTATCAACTTGTCAAAACTCAATCCCACAGTCTAAAATTGCTCTTTAAACCATTTTCTTCACAAATCCCACCCTTCACTACCTTATGCTTTCAATTTTTCAAAGCACTTTCGCCCTTGACACTATCTTAAACTAGCTAAGTAGTAAAACTTAGATCACTTCATATACAAACTGCAAAGGCCTAAGTACCATCTCAACCAGAAAACAATTAGGATTAAATCCTTTAGAAATTTAACAAAGTTAACTAAGTGCAAAACTCGGTTAGTCATGAAATCCGTTGGGATCGCTTTAAATACGATCTGCAAGACCCAAAACTTGCAGAATTGGTGACTCTAGGTTACCCTAAAGTCTAGAGCCAAACTCATTACCCGGCTGCTCTCGGGAATGAAACGAAACTTCTTATTGGGTCTAGATCGCACATCGGGAGTCCGATTAACACGAATCTAAGGAACTAGGACCGCCCCACTGGGCTTGACAATCATCTCAAAAATCAGCTCCGACCGATGTCCCACGGTCATTTATTTCGATCCGGAGCGAGGGGGTGTGAAAAACACTATTCCTTGAAAAGAAAATATCTGGAATAGTGATCTGGCACCTTTCGCTTGCGCATCAGTATTAAGCAACCTGACCGTCAGAATCAGACCAATTACACCCTCGGATCAGGAAAAATTTCAGGAACATTTACATGTACTTGGAATTTCGGATCGTGGCCCACTGACCGTTGAACTGAAAGTGGTCCGCCACGTGCGATCTGGGAATCCGATCGAGTCGAAAACGTGATCCCTCATAGATCCATGTGTGGTGAGCTTAAGTCTGACGTTTGGCTCAAAGAGGGCCACCAGAACACCTCTTTTGAGCTGGAAAAGTGGCGATATCCTATATTAGCAGTAACCTTGAACAGGAGTCTATTTCGGTGAAGTTTTAGGCTATATAAGGACCTTAAACCCTCTCCCATTCCAGCCATACGAATTTGGATTTGAGAGAGGGAAAAGAGAGAGAGAAAGTGAGGGAGAAGTGGGAGAATCTCCCTGCCGTCCTTCCCTGCTGCTATCCATGCTCCACCGCATCCTTCTTGACGCTTTTCCGGTGATTCCGGCGTCATTTCTAGGTAATAAACCCTAACCCTAATCTGATTTGGGGCTTGGGTGGTTGTAGGTTGTGAAATAGCTAACCTATTTCGTTCTCTAGGTTGCCAAACTCCCGTATACGGAAGCTTAGCGAACCTATCAACTTCGTTACGATTCTACGACAAAGGGTGAGGACTTTAAGCGTATAAGTTACGTTTTTCAACGCTTTCAATGTCAGATAATGATAGATTCATGATCTGCATGCAAATGCACATGTACAAAGTGCTTTCCGTTTCCTGTTTCGATTAGCGATAAAGAATATGGATTTTCACATACTCTAGATATACGTAGAAATACTGTATACGTATTTTTCTTGGGAAAATGTTTGACATGTTTATTTAATGTTTGATTATATCATGTGTGGATAAAATGCTAGTTTGGCGAAAGGGATCGCAAAAATACATGTTCATGTGTAAATGTCATGTATGTTGAAATTGCGCATTCTAGAAATTCCGCATACGTGCGGATTTTGGAAATGTAATTGTCATGATTAATTGTTGTATGAATACGGTATACGCGGATAAAATAACCGCTTGGCGAAAGAGTTCGCCCTAACACATGTTTGCTAACATAAACTATGTATGTTGGAATAGTGTATTCCAAGTGTTTGTGGAAATGGCTGAATGAGTATAGAATTCTCATGCGTGCTCGCCATGACTAATTGTCATGGATATATGATTGTTGTAATGGCGATATCCCTTTGACGAAAGGATTTGCCCTAAATCACGCCACGGCCATTATACCCTATATATGCTAAAATGTGTGGCCCAAGTGTTTGTGGAAATGACTGAATGGATATGGAACTTGGATTCCTACTTGCCATGACTATCCGTCGTGGGTGTACGCGTGTTATGATTGGGGCAACTCCCCAGTGAAAGGATTTGGCCTAATGCCTATGTGATCGACATATGTCGTGTATGTTGATGTATGTTTGTTTAAGTGTTTCTTGAAATGTCTGAATGAGTAGTAGTTAGCAAATTGTAAAGTATAAGGGTGTTGAGATATGATTCTCAACCTTTTTTCACTATGTGTATGATCTCCTCTGATAGTTATGTGATTAGGATTTGAACATGTACAAACTCATGCTTGTGTTGTGATTCATAACATGCTCAACTGCTTTATGATTTTAACTATGTAATGCATATGTTTAAATTATATTTACGTTGTATGATCCGTCATGGGTGATGGGGGAGCGGAGCAACGAGTGCGTGCAACAGCCCTGGCAGCCCTAAACGGATAATACCAGACTGATTGTATGATTTGAATCCTGATCTATTACTGCTTTATATCTCTGTAATTGATTGTGTTTGGGGCTATGATTATAGTCCAGGCAATCGGTAACGAGATTGACTCGTGGCTGAGATTCATTTGCCACGTGGGATGTGTTCGACGAACTCGAGTCGTGCGTTGCCTGTCGGCAGTGGCTAGGCCACACGAAGTTGTTTATGCACTTCATGTCGTGCAGCTCAACAGGCGATCGTGCTAGTCGAGCTCGTCAAGTAACCCGATCTGCCTTATGCATGCTCACCCTGTTTGGACGCTACTGCTTGAACCTAGGGTACCAAACTTACTAGTGAAACCCCCTTTTAACCATGGTACCTCGATCCGCTAAGACGCATGAGCCGGGCATGGTGGTATGGGACACCGTGGTCGAGCTGTCGGCCTACGCTGGGGCCATGTGCCTCCCCGTAGTGACCATTGCGCAACCAACTCGTGAGCCGAATACAGTGGTATGGGACACTGTATTCGAGCTGTCGATACCTCGGCGAGAGCCGAGTACGGTGAGATCTGTGCTCGTGCTGACGGGCGACGAGTCTTCCGTGGTATCATCGAGTGTACTTTAAGTATCTGTGATTGGCCACGAGCCTTTCACAGTAACTAGAGTGTGAGTTGAGCCGAGTACGGTGAGACCTGTACTTGAGCTGACGGCTAGTGATTGAGCCGAGTACGGTGAGACCTGTACTCGAGCTGACGGCCAGCAATTGAGCCGCATACGGTGAGATCTGTATCCGCGCTGACGGGTGACGAACCTGTTGCGATGCCATCACTAGCTTCTCAAACCATAACATCGTATGAGAATAACTAGGATTGACGACCCTAGAATGGATCATGTTGGGAATGATACAAGGGAGGTACCTTAGTTTCTCAATACTGCTGATTGAAATGGACTAATAATAACTTGGTAATCATGAACATCATCGCACCGCATGTGCTTTATAGATGTGGCGCACTGAGGGAGTTAAGCATTCGCGAACGTAAGATGATGTCGCTTGAGGGTGGTTTGGCAAGGGCATACAGCATCATGTCATATCATTTTTGCACTTAACAGGAGTAGTTAGAAATGCTTGATTTGTACTGCTTTATCATTACTGCTTGATTGATTTGATAACATGTTAACTTATGCTTTACTGTTCCACTGAGTTGATCACTCACTCCCACGTTACGGGACGGTGTTGTACACACCAACCAGATTTGTTGAGTTTCAGGTGGTGGCGATGCTTGTGAAGCAGAGCCGGACTACTTCTACGATGATAGGAGGAATTCTCCTGTCTGTATCTCTCTGGCAGGTCAATGAAGACCTGATATTGTATTGACGGGGCTATGGTACATGGGATAGGAGGCATTACACTTCCTCACATTGGTACATTTTAGAACTGCACTTGTATTTATTTAACCTGGTAATGTTATCACACTCTGGAGACTCATCATAAGTTATATATTTTATCTATCTATCACAGTCTTCCGCTTGCAAATTTAACTGTCTCTAGAGTATGATATGCTGTTTTGGCTTAATCTCACTCATGTTCAATGCACGAATACAGTCAACATTCAATCATCATTCATTTTGTTGCATAAGTGATGTTCTGGAACTCGGGAGTTGAGATTATGCTCGACCCCCGATTTTCAGGGCGTTACATGAACCAAGGCGCCCTCTAATCCTGCAACAGAGTCTGGTTGGTGTGTACAACACCGTCCCGTAACGTGGGAGTGAGTAGCTAACTCAGTGGAACAATAATGCATAAGTTAACATGTTATCAAATCAACCAAGCAGTAATGATAAAGCAGTACAAATCAAGCATTTCTAACTACTCTTGTTAAATGCAAAAATGATATGACATGATGCTGTATGCCCTTGCCAAACCACCCTCAAGCGACATCATCTTACGTTCGCGAATGCTTAACTCCCTCAGTGCGCCACATCTACAAAGCACATGCGGTGCGATGATGTTCATGATTACCAAGTTATTATTAGTCCATTTCAATCAGCAGTATTGGGAAACTAAGGTACCTCCCTTGTATCATTCCCAACATGATCCATTCTAGGGTCGTCAATCCTAGTTATTCTCATACGATGTTATGGTTTGAGAAGCTTAGTGATGGCATCGCAACAGGTTCGTCACCCGTCAGCGCGGATACAGATCTCACCGTATGCGGCTCAATTGCTGACCGTCAGCTCGAGTACAGGTCTCACCGTACTCGGCTCAATCACTAGCCGTCAGCTCAAGTACAGGTCTCACCGTACTCGGCTCAACTCACACTCTAGTTACTGTGAAAGGCTCGTGGCCAATCACAGATACTTAAAGTACACTCGATGATACCACGGAGGACTCGTCGCCCGTCAGCACGAGCACAGATCTCACCGTACTCGGCTCTCGCCGAAGTATCGACAGCTCGAATACAGTGTCCCATACCACCGTATTCGGCTCACGAGATAGTTGCGCAATGGTCACTACGGGGAGGCACATGGCCCCAGCATAGGCCGACAGCTCGACCACGGTGTCCCATACCACCATGCCCGGCTCATGCGTCTTAGCGGATCTAGGTACCATGGTTAAACAGGAATCACCACTGGTAAGTTTGGTACCCTAGGTTCAAGCAAGAGTAGCGACCAAACAAGGTGAACACACAACTACACTTCGGTTCAAGTGGCGAGCCTGACTAGCTCGAGCGCACCACAAGTTGAACGATATGGAGCGCAAAAGCACTCCGCGTGGCCAACCACTATCGCCAACCGAAGTACGACTCGGGTTCGCCGGACCCGTCCTTTGTGGCGACATGAATCTCAGCCACAATCACAAGTCTGGTACCGAGTGTTTGGACTATAAACATAGTCCCAAATCAAACAGTTTTCATCGCTAGCATGTGAAGTAAAGCATGGTAAACAAGCAATACAAGCATGTTAGTCGGCATGTTATAAAGCATAAAGTAAGACATGACGTAAAGCATGTTACAAAGCATGTTGAGAAGGTGTTTTAAAGCATTTTGTAATGCATGTAATAAAGCACTATCCCCATAGGGATAGAATTGTGTGTGCAATGCAATTAAGTGGTTGCGGTGAATCACCGCATGGAGGGGATCCTACATGTCTCTAAGGGAGTTGGAGAACCCATATCAGCGCCTATCTGAGGCACTAGTACATGCACATGTACACCTACATGCACATACACACACTTAGAATACACGTTTCCAACATACATGACGTATGTTAGGCAAGTTCGTGATTGGGCTGTCCCTAAGCCCCGGGAGTATTTTTTCCACGTATATCGTATTCATACAGCAAATAATCATTACAATTACATATCCAAAATCCGCACGTATGCGGAATATCTGGAATACACAATTTCCACATATATGACATTTACACATGAACATATATTTTTGCGATCCCTTTCGCCAAACTAGCATTTTATCCACACATGATATAATCAAACATTAAATAAACATGTTAACATTTCTCAACAAAAATACGTATACGGTATTTCTACGTATATCAAGAGTATGTAAAATTCCATATTCTTTATCGCTAATCGAAACAGGAAACGGAAAGCACTTTGTACATGTGCATTTGCATGCAGATCATGAATCTATCATTATCTGACATTGAAAGCGTTGAAAACCGTAACTTATACGCTTAAAGTCCTCACCTCAGCCCTTGGAATTCCAACGAATCAGCAAGAAGGTTGGTGCTTCCGTATACGGGAGTTTCTTAGCCTAAAGATCGCATTCGATTAGTCTTTCCTTAACCTATCACTAATCAGGCTCAAATCAGACCTAGGGTTAGGGTTTCTTACCTTCAAATGGGGTGGAAACCGCCGGGAAATCTCTGGGATAGAGCGGTGTAGGCCGTGGGCCGTGGGAGAAGTGGAAGCAGCAGGAGGAAGATCGGCGTCGATCTCCACAAGTTTCTCTCTCTTTTCTCTCTTTCTCTCTTAGGGTTTGAACCCAAATTCGTATGGCTGTGAGAGGGGCTGTTCTAAGCCCCTTTTATAGCCAAAAACCTCCCCAAAACAGACTCAGGTTCAAGGGTGACTGCTTACATAGGCATTTCGCCACTTTCCAAGCTCAAAAGGGGTGTTCTGGTGGCCCTCTTTGAGCCAAACGTCAGACTTAAGCTCACCCACTGCGGATCTACGTGGGATTACGTTTTCGGCTCGATCGGATTCCCAGATCGCACGTGGCGGACCACTTTCAGTTCAACGGTCCGTGGGCCACGATCGGAATTTCTGAGTACATGTAAATGTTCCTGAAATTTTTCTTAATCCGAGGGTGTAATTTGGTCTGATTCCGACGGTCAGGTTGCTTTGCTTAATACTGACGCGCAACCGAAAGGTGCCAGATCACTATTCCAGATATTTTCTCTTGGATGGGAATAGTGTTTTTCACACTCCCTCGCTCCGGAGTGAAAATAATGGCCGTGGGACATCGGAATCACCTGATTTTTGAGATGATTGTCAAGCCCAGTGGGGCGGTCCTGGTTCCTTAGCTTCGTGTTACTCGGACTCCCGATGTGCGATCTAGACCTCATACGACGTTTCGTTTCAGTCCCGAGAGCAGACGGGTAATGAGTTTGGCTCTAGACTTTAGGGTAACCTAGAGTCACCAATTCTGCAAGTTTTGGGTCTTGCAGATCGTATTTAAAGCGATCCCAACGGATTTCATGATTTACCGAGTTTAGTACTTAGTTAACTTTGTTAAATTTCTAAAGGATTTAATCCTATGTGATTTCTGGTCGAGGTGGTACTCGGCCCAATGTACGGAAATTTTCAAGTCGTTACATATAACTTCTAAAAACTGCTACATTGTGAGTGATTCAAGCTCATCTAATTTATCATGCTTCATGGTCCATACTGATGAAACCGAATTATGACATAAGTACCTCAGACATGTACACTACCGCAACTTGTATAGATTGAGCAAAAGTGAGTTAGTAAGAGGTTTACCCAAAATACAGAAAGTAGACAAAATATGTGGCGAATGCCAGATTGGCAAACAAACCAGGAGTACTCACAAAAATGTAAACTCCAATGCCACATCTAAACCACTCGAACTTCTCCAAATGGATCTTATTAGACCAACCAGAATGGAGAATCGAGGTGGTAAGAAGTACATACTGGTAATTGTTGATGACTTTACCAGGTACACTTGGGTAGTCTTCTTAAAATACAAATCAAAAACTCTTGATGAAGTAAAAAAGGGTACTTAAACATATCCAAATGAAAAAAGAATCACAAGTCTCTAAGATCCATAGTGATCATGGTTTGGAATTTGAAAATAGTGGTTTTGAAAATTTTTACAGTGATCAGGGAATATCACATGAATATTCTGCGCCCAAAACACCACAACAAAATAGTATAGCAGAAAGGAAAAATAGAGTGCTTCAAGAAATGACAAATGTGATGTTAAATAGTATAAAGCTCCCTAAAAATCTTTAGGCCGAAGCCGTAAATACTGTTTGTTATATAATTAACCGTGTTTATAGTAGAAAATCAAATGGTAAAATGGCTTATGAAATGTAGTTTGAAAAGAAGCCTACTGTTAAATACTTTCGAGTTTTTGGCAGCAAGTGCTACATTTTAGTGACTAAGAAAATCTGGGTAAGTTTGACACCAAAAGTGATGAAGGGATATTTTTAGGGTATGCTCTGAATAGTTGAGCGTATCAAGTTCTTAACAAGAGGACTGGTGGAATTCAAGAGTCCATTAATGTGGTTATTGATGATCACTTGAATACACCTGTCTCAAGTTTAGAAAATGATGAAATTCTTTTAATTGATAAACGAAACTCTTCATCAAGTTAAGATAATACTGAACTAAGGACAGTTAAAGACCATCCTTCTAATCAAATTCTTTGAAACCCTCTCACTGGTGTGCGCACTTGTAGACAACTTGAAGATATGTATAACTATGTGTGCTTTACATCTCATATAGAACCGGCTAACATAAAAGAAGCTCTTACTGACGAAAATTGGATTGTTGTGATGCAAGAAGAGCTTAATCAATTTGTTAGAAATGATGTTTGGTACTTAGTTCCAAGACCGAAAGATAAACACATTATCGGAACAAAATGGATTTTCAAAAATAAGTCTGATAAACTTGGTAATATTATTAGAAACAAGGCTAGGCTAGTTGTACAAGGTTACACTCAAATTGAAGGCATCGATTATGATGAAACATTTGTTGTAGTAGCTCGTCATGAATCAATTAGACTATTTATATCCATTGCTTGCTTTAGAAAGTTCAAGATTTACCAAATGGATGTAAAGAGTGCATTCTTGAATGGTGATTTGCATGAAGAAGTGTATGTTGAACAACCTTCGGGTTTTGAAGACCCTAAGCATGTTAATCATGTCTATCACCTAAAAAAGGCACTTTATGATTTGAAACAAGCTCCCAGGGCATGGTATGAAAAATTGACTAAGTTTCTATTAAGTCATAACTTTATAATGGGAAGTGTTGATAAGACATTGTTTGTAAATAAACATAATAATCTTATTCTAATAGTGCAAATTTATGTTGATGATATTATTTATGGATCTACCCATGCTAATATGACTGCTGAGTATGCAGATCTTATGAAGTCTAAATTTGAAATGAGCATGGTTGGAGAATTGAATTATTTTCTAGGGTTGCAAGTTAAACAGCAACATGATGGTTTCTTTATCTCTCAAGCCAAATATGCTCTGAACTTAGTTAAAAAGTTCGGATTTGAGAGTGGCTTTGAATTTTAGTGTTTGAGAAGTTAATCAGATGTTAGGATTGACCCATTGCCTAAGGACGTCTAATTCCAGGTTGGCAAAAATCTGGGGTGTTACAATCTACCCCCCTTAAAACAAAATTTCGTCCCCGAAATTGGCTAAAGGAAATAAGTAAGGATGCTATTATTTCATTTACCTAAGACTTATCGATTTCAAGTCTTTATGCGTGGTAGGGTGTATCTTGTGCATACTAGTCTAGTACATTTTAGGCTACCCCCCTTAAAAATTTATTTCTTTATCTCTTACTTATATCCTGATGGTTTGCTATAATTGATTTCTTTATCTATTTGGAGTCTTGACGACGATTCCCAACAAGCTAGAGTAAGGTAGCTGTTTTCAATGTTTGACCAACACGGAGAGACGGTTATAGTGGGCTTGATTCCGATACATCGATCATCTACCTGGCCAGGGTAGAAAGCTCATCGTATCCCTTCCTAGTCTTGGTGGCTCCTGGTCTTCTGCTCGGCCAAGCAGTGAGTCCATTAGTAGTCGCCCAGGATTGAGAATTGGGTCAAGCTGCGAATGATTTGCAGTTGTATATTTTAGTAACTCCGTAGTCCGATAACTCTAAAACCTTAAGGAATGTCCATCATTGAAAGGCTCAAATTTTCTATTTCTAAGGTTGCCCTTTAGGTCTTAGTCTAGGAGAGTCCTCATCTTAATTCATGTCTATGGTAGTAGTTGAACTCGTACTCATTATTAGGCCTATTCTGCAATATAAATTTGTTTAATACTTGAACCCTAATTGCTTTACATTCTAAGGAAGGTTCAGATCTTATTTAGTGACCTATCTTTACGTATAGTCTGGATCAATTCCATTCGATTGTGGGCCAGTGGGGCAAGGGTTCACCACGTTTCCGCTACGCCACTTTGATCAAAAGGATGTATAAACTGACTTAACTAGATTAGGCTCATAATGTTCTACCCCCCTTAAAAATTATTTTCACCCTCAAGGCTCAAGATCTATGTCCTGATCCATATGTTGAAACAATGTGTAATTTAGGACCTATCCTTGACATGAAATGGAAAATACATTGGTCTGTCTTTCATCGACGATGTGTAGTATGGCATTGATACCTATGGTCATAGAAAGGAGCTAAAGATGATGGGTATTGTGGTTGATTTCAGGGGCAGGTGTGAGTTTGAGGCAAGATGCCTAATTCTACCAAGGAGTTTTGTCACGATCCAGACCTATCCTATTTAATCATATCTAACTTAACAAGCAGGCTATCTTTCTACGTTCATAAGCACAATATGTACGCCGACATGGCATGCGGACCTTCTACCTAGCTAGGACAGAAAATTATCGTATCAGTTCTTAATCCTAGTTGATCCCGACCTTCTGCTTGATCAGAGCATAGAGTTCATTGGTAACTACCAGGATTGAGACTTCAATTCAAACCATGAATACCTCACTTATATATATTGTTTCTCTACTCCGTGTTCCCGATTGTAATAAGTCTTTGGGAAGGTAATTCTAAGGGATGTATTGATTGGACCTAACAATAAATCGAAGGGATATATATAGGTTTTCTCTAATCGTGAATAGTTTCTACGTCAAACAAGCTCCTAAGAGTTACTAAGGAAGCCTAAAGTATTAAGGGGATTCAACGGAAGAATGAGCTTCCACTCAATCCAGATCAAGCCGACTAACTAAGGTCTATCCCGGTTCTAAACTAAAATAGTTCCTAAGCCAGTCTACATAGGATGATTTCATATCATTTATAATACAAGGAAGGGTTTTATCTCTTAGGGTCAAAGGTTGTCTAATTGGGATTGAGTTGTCTGCACTTGAATTTAACTACGCTCGAGCATTTCACATATGCTCATACCAACTAAGAGGTCCTAGGGTTCCCGTTATCAATTTATTGGATTTCCCATACTTTTAGGTCTTTCAAAATCTAGGATTACCATCCTAGGTCCAAAACTCCATGGGCCTATTTGGCCAGTAGTCTTAAGTTGTATTAAATGGGGCTGCATTGTTAATCCTACCTCGGGATTTGGAGTGTCATGTTTGGTAGGAGGGTGGGTGGGGATTAAAATTAATGGTATAGGCTTTGGAAAAATGAGCCTTGTGTTGAAAAGTGTGAGATGGGATTTTCAAACCTCAAGATGATGAATTTCTAAGTGTAATTTGAAAGGAAATCCTGGGATATACTTTTCATTGCATACATTCCAAACATGGCATTGGAAAACATGTGATACACCCAATCTAAGGACATTACCTTACACATACATTTATTATTACTTTTAGAATTCCATCCACCCTAAACTCACCTAATGCAGTTGGCCAAATGGGCCCTAGACGTCCCAACATTTGGAGGTTGTGAAAGTCATGGGACACAAAAATGTGAATTGTTGTGCCCATATGGGTGTGAAATGGTGAGGCCAAAAGGAGTAAGAGATGGGTTTAGAGAAGTAATGGTGGAGGGGTAGAAGGAGTTCGCAATGGTCAAGTACAACTCTGGTCCATGACAGAAGATGCATGTGAACTAATACAACCAAAGCTTCAAATACTTAAAACATACTACTAACTACTACACCCATCAACATGAAAACATAAACACCCTAAGACAGTAACCCATGCAAACTACAAGACAACAGTATGGATAGCTAAACATCCGAGAAGATGGTCGTACCAAGCTTGGATAGAGCCATGGAAAAGTGAATGAAAAGTGATGGAGAGAGAGATAAAAGGGCTAGAGGTTTGGTTCTCCACGGATTGGAGTCTCAACAGATGTTGTAGAGGCTCATATAACAGTGACTGAAGAGATGAAAAATGGAAAGGTAGATGGGTTAGGGAGCTTACACATTTTTGAGCTCCAAATGGGGCATGTAAGAGCCCAAATGAAAGAGAGTGGAGAGGGTAGGGGGTAGGTACGGCGATAAACGTTTGAAGTGAATGGGTTGTGACCGAAAATGAAGGAATGAGTGATTGGAGGGGAGGTTTAAGAGATAAAATAAAAATTTTGAGGGAAAGGGAGAGCTTGGAGGGGTGATTTGTGAAGGAAGTAAACCATACGGGGGGTTTTAGTCAACGGCCCATACACCAGGGGGTTTCCCAACCCCCCAAATTCGATCGGCCCGACCGGCCCGCCGGCCGGGCCCGAAAACTGGCAAGGGCCTCGCCTACTCTCTGGAGTGGTTGGCGATGCCTCGCCATTTGGGCGAGGTCCTCGTGACCCCTAGCCCCAAAAATGTGTGGGTCCCACCCTAGGTCCCCCCGGAGGTGCTCCGTTTGACCCCCGACTCCATTTTGAGTTGTATCGGGGACAAATTGTAAACCGGAATAATTTTATGTGACGTGTAGCATATGATTTTGGGGTAAGAGGCGCTAATCTATCCAACTAACCCATTTATTTCACGAGATTCCATAATTTGAATAGTCAAAAGTCCAATTTCTACATATATTTACTATTTATAGTAAATTTTTGTTTAAGTATTATTCTCCATCATTTATATGTTAGGATTTATGTTAGTATGAAAGGACTTATAAAAAGTTGAAGAATGAAGTAGTGAAAGGAGAGAATTTGAAAGAAGAAATTGGATAAAAGGGGTTTTAGGCTTTGAGATGAAGTGTAAGGTGTTGTGGTTGACCCACAACCTAAGCACATTCATTTCTAGGGAACGACTCAAACCCGTCGACTGACGATCTAGAAGTGATTCGGGATCGTTTCGCGTGATCATGGGTGTGTACGGGCCCAATCTCAACGGTTGATTTCGGTCAGTTTCGCCGTTCGGTGAATTTGGAAAATCCTAAGTCAGTTTCTACGTTTCGTCGCCCCCTCCTAAGTCAGAGTGCATCAGAGTGCATCGTGTGACCATAACCCAGGTCCGGTTTAATCCAAATCATGCTCTGATACCATCTTGTAACGCCTTCAAAATTGGGGGTCGAGCATAAACTCAACTCCCGAGTTCCAACTCATCACTTATGCAACATAATGAATGATGATTGAATGTTATCTGTATTAATGCATTGAACATGAGTGAGATTAAGCCAAAACAGTATATCATACTCCAGAGACAAGTAAGATAGCAAGCAGAAGACTGTGTTAGATATATAAACTATATAAACTGTGGTGAGTCTCCAGAGTGTGATAATGTTACTAGGTTAACTAATTACAAGTACAATTTCAAAATATACCAAAGGTGTAGGGTCATCTAGTCAACATCCCTGTAACCCCGTCGATCAAGACACGGCTTACATGAAGCTGCTAGAATACGGTATATACGAGAAGGCATTCTCATCGTCGCAAAAGTCCGGCTCCGTCTCATAAGCATCGCCATCACCTGCAGCTATAACAGGGTCTGGTTGGTGTGTACAACACCGTCCCGTAATGTGGGAGTGAGTAGCTAACTCAGTGGAACAATAAATCATAGGTTAACATGTTATCAAAACAGTCAAGCAGTAATGATAAAGCAGTACAATCAACATTCCTAAGTGTAACGACTCGAAAATTTCCGTGCAATGGCGAGTACTACCTCGACCAGAAATCACTTAGGATTAAATCCTTTAGAAATTCGACAAAGTTAACTAAGTGCTAAACTAGATTAGCCATGAAATCCGTTGGAATCACTTTAAATACGATCTGCAAGACCCAAAACAGGTAGAATCATTGACGCTAGGTTACCCTAAAGTCTAGGATCAAACTCATTACCCGACTGCTCTCGGGAGCACATTAAAACTCCGTATCAGGTTTGGACCGCACATCGGGAGAACGAATAATACGAAGTTAAGGACTTAAGACCGCCTCGCTGGGCTTGACAACCATCTCGGAAATCAAATCCAGACAGTGTCCCAAGGCTGTTCGCTTGAGTCCGGAGCGAGAGAGTGTGAGAACACTTGTTTTCTTTACAAAATAAATATCTTGAATAGTGATCTGGCACGTGTTACTTGCGGTCAATTTGTAAGCTACCAGACCGTCAGAATCTGACCCAAATACACCCTTGGAAAAGGAAAAATTTCATAAACATTTACATGTACTTGGAATTTCAGATCGAGACCCGCTAACCATTGAACTGAAATTGGTCCGCCACGCGTGATCTGGGAATTTGACTAAAACAAAAACTTAACTTTACCTGGATCCAAGGTCTGTGAGCTTAAGTCTGACTTTTGGCTCAAGGAGGCCCACCAGAAATCCTCCGTTGAACTGAAACAATGTTGTTTTGGTTATAACTTAAGTATACCTTGACCTTAAGTCTATTTCAGAGAGTTTTTAGGTTATATAAGGACCTTAGAACACTCTCTCTCATAGCCATATGAATTTAAGAAAAACCCTAAGTAAGAAGAGAGAAAAAGAGAGAGAAAGCTAGAGAGTTGTGGGAGAATCTCCCTGCTACTGTTTCCTACCACTACACAAGCTGCACCACCCCTTCTTGTCACTTTCCCGGCGATACCGACTTCGTTTCTAGGTAAGAAACCCTAACCCTAATCTGTTTCAAATTTGTAAGGGTTGTAGGTTATGAAATAGCTAACCTATTTCATTCTATAGGTTACCGCATTGTCGAATACGAAAGCCTAACAAACCTAGCTGATTCGTTGCGATTCTACGGTGTAAGGTGAGGACTTTAGGTGTATAGGTTACGGTTTTCAACGCTTTTAATATCAGATAATGATAGATTCATGATCTGCATGCAATTGCACATGTACAAAGTGTCGTTTGTTTTCCATTTCGATTAAAGATGTAGAATATGGAATTTTACATACTCTAGGTATTCGTAGAAATACCGTATACGTATAAATTTTGGAAATGTGTTTTCCATGATTATTTGTTGTATGAATATATGGTATATGGATAAAATACTTATTTGGTGAAACGAGTCGCCATAATACATGTTTGCTAATATACACTATGTATGTAGAAATAGTGTATTATAGAAAGTACCGTATATGTATATAATTTGGAGATGTGTTTGTCATGACTATTTGTTGTATGAACATGTTATATATGCGTAAAATACTTGCTTGGCGAAAGGATTCGCCCTAACACATGTTTTACTAACATACACTATGTATGTTGAAATAGTGTATTCTAAGTGTTTGTGAAAATGCTTGTGAGAGTAAGTGCTTGGATAATTGTGCCTTAGATAGGTGTTGAGATGGGATTCTCAATTACCTTAGAGACCTGTATGATTTCCTCCATGTGGTTGTTTACTTTAAGTGCTTACTTATGAAACACATGTGTTTGTATTCTTGTTTACATAGTGTTTTACAAAATGCTTTATAACATGCTTTATGATATGTTTATTAACATGCTTGATTTACTTTGTTTATTATGCTTTACTCTACATGTTCTAAATAAGGATTGATTGAGTTTGGGACGATGTGTATAGTCTAGACATTCAGTACCAGACTTGAGATCGTGGTTGAGATTCATTTCGCCACGTGAGATGTGTTCGACGAACCCGAGTCATACTTCGGTTGGTGATAGTAGTTGGCCACACGAAGTGCTTCTGCGCTTCATATTGTTCAACTTTCTGTGCGCTCGAGCTAGCCGAGCATGTCAAGTAACCCGTTATGTCTTATGTATGTTCACCATGTTTGGTCGCTACTGCTTGAACCTAGGGTACCAAACTTACCAGTGGGAATGGTACCAAACTTACACGCGGGAATCCTGTTAACTATGGTACCTCGATCCGCTAAGACTCATGAGCCAGGCATGGTGGTATGAGACACCGTGGTCGAGTTGTCGCCCTACGCTGGGGCCACGTGCCTCCCCGTAGTGACCAGTGAGCAACTAGACTCATGAGCCGATTATGGTGGTATGGGACACTATATTCGTGCTGTCGGCCTACATTGATAAGGTGATGGGGGAGTGGTGTAACCTTTGTGCGTAACTACCCTGGCAGTCCTTTGTAGTGACCTCGAGCATACTCTAAAATTGCGGTGAGGCGACGAGTGTTGCCGTAATATATAGAGTATGGACTAGGCCTGTATCTGTATAGTAATGAACCGTTAAAAAAGTGATGGGGGAGTGGTGTAACCTTTGTGCGTAATAACCCTGATAGCCTTTGCAGTGACCTAAAAAGCACACCATCGTCTGAGATTAACTAGGACTGACGACCCTAGAATGGATCATGTTTGAGAATGATACAAGGGAGGTACCTTAGTTTCCCAAAACCGCTTTTTGAAATGGACTAATAATTACTCGGTAATCATGCTCATCATCGCACTGCATGTGCCTATTAGATGTGGAACACTAAGGGATGAACGCATTCGCGAACGTAAGATGATGTCGCATGAGGGTGGTTTGGCAAGGGCATTCATCATGTCATTTCATACTTACATTTAATAAGAGTAGTTAGGATTGTTTGATTGTACTGCTTTATCATTACTACTTGATTGAATTGATAACATGTTAACCTATGCTTTATTGTTCCACTGAGTTAGCTACTCACTCCCACGTTATGGGACGGTGTTGTACACACCAACCAGACTCTGTCTCAGGTGTAGATGGTACGTTGATTCAAGAGGCTGAGCCAGACTACGATGAGGACCAGGACGAGTTCTCATTCATACAGTACTCAGACGGCTTTGCTTAGGCTGACTGGATCGCGGGGATTTCAGGATTTATCTCTTTAGTTGTATTTTGACTTTTTGATTCGAAAATAATACATGTATATGGTTACTCAGTTGGTGTTCATACTCTGGAGATTGAAATGGTTTTGTTTCTTTACATACCTTATATATATACAGTTTTAGTCTTCCGCTTGCCTTTATAAAATTGATCTGGAGTATGAATTACTGCTTTGGTATAATCTCACTCATGTTTATTACACTGACACAGACAACATTCAATCATCATCATCTATGTTGCATAAGTGATGTTCTGGAATTCGAGAGTTGAGTTGCTACTCGACCCTCGAATTTCAGGGCGTTACAAGTTGGTATCAGAGCATGATTTTGATTAAACTGGACCTGTGTTGTATTCCCACGACATACGCTAACGCATTACAACTTAGGAGGGTGCGAAAAAAATATAGAAACAGTCCTAGCTTTTCCCGATTTCGCCATTTGGCGAAGTTCATCGAAAATGGGCATTTTGATCAAGTTCGTACTCGATCCTGACCGCATGTGTCGATCCTAAGTCACTTCTAGATCGTCTATTGACGTGTCTAGGTCACAATACACCTTATCTCAGCAGTCAAAAATCTGCAAATGTCAGTATGTGTCCGAAACTGCTCGAAATTGAGCGAATCGGGGTCGGGGGCCTACCCACGTTAATCTAGGGGTACCCAGGGTGGGACCCAGTATTTTTTGGGGCCTAGAGGACTGGAGGAACACACCCATGGGTCCCCCCTTTGAAAACCAAAAATTTTATCGGCAAGGCCTCGCCACTTTCTGGGCTGGGCCTGGCCCGCGGCTCGGGCCGATCCTTTTTGGGGGTCTAATAAGCCCCCTGATACCCCTCCCGTCCCATTTACATATCCCAAAACACTACCTCCTTCACAAACCTCTCCTTCAAGCCATTTTCTCTCCCCAAACTTGTTGTTTCTCTCCAAAATTGCCCTTCCAATCGTCCTCCCTGCTGATTTCGACCACAACCTGCCCATTCCCATCGTGCACTACAGTCCTTCTCTCCCTTCCCTCTTCGTTTCTCTCATTTGGACCCCCACACGCCCATTTGGAGCTCAAAAATCGTGTGAGCTTCCTCGTCCACCTGATCTCTCCATTTTCTTTCTTAAATCCCTATTTTTTGGGCCCCTACAACGTCTGTTGGGACCCAAGACCGTGGAGAACCCATATTCTCAGCCCCTTCTCTCTTTTTCCTTCATTTCTCATGGCCCTTTTTAAAGTCATTACGGCCATTTTCTCCATCTCCACCATCCTCTCTCTGATGGGCAAAAGAAAGAGTGCCGCTGATGAGGCTGGGCCTAGTCGCCCTACACGTTCAAGGCAGCCGAGAGACACCGCCGCTAGCTCGAGCTTTGCCTGGAAATTTCTAACGAAGTGGGACCTTGATCCCAGGATCCCTGCTGAACGAGCTCAGTTGGCGGCACTACCTCATGGAGTGTATGAGGACCGCAGGGTTCTCTTTGAAGCACAGGTGGATGGACGGCTCTTCGGGGAATACTACTTGTTCGAGCAAGTGGAGGTGGCTCACTAGGGCCCGCTATTTGAGGCCAGAGGTAGCGCCAATCCTGGTACTGTCAAAGCCTTCTATGCCAACATTCGTGAGCCTACACTGGAACCCTTGTAGTTCCGGCTCTTAGTTGGGGTGGATCTGTTTGTCACTGTTGATGTGAGAATGATTGCGCGGCTTATGAATATGCCCCTTGGTGATGTACATGCTAGCGAGCAGAATCTGGAGACTGTTCGTGAAAGGGATCGTCGCACATGTTACCTTTGTGGTGGCCAACTGGCTGAGTGGCAGCCGAACAAAAGCCTACTAGCATCCCACATGTCAGACGATTTTCGCCTACTACATCATATCTTCACATACAACCTCTACCCCAGGCACAGTAATCGCAACGAGTGCACGCGACTTATGGTAGACTTTCTGTACCAAGTGGGGCAGGGGGTGAACTTGTGCGTGCCTACGTTCGTGTTGCGACAGATTATGGGTATTGCACGTCCACCAGGAGCTCTGATTCGCTTCCCTTCTGCTGACTCATATGCAGGATTGTACGGGAGTTTAGCTACAGTCTGGGGGTGGAAAGGCCAGAACCGATTCACCAAATCGATGAAAGTATTCTCCATCAGATGGAACTTGAGGCGTGGCGAAGACGGGCCCGACATGTGGAGAGTGAGGATGAGATTGAGAGCGAAGGAGACAAGAGTGAGGATGGGAGTGAAGCTGAAGAAGAAGAAGAGGAACCTGAGGCCTAGGACACAGAGGAGAGTTCACCTCCTGCGGCTCAGGAGCAGGGCATCGATCAGGCTGCCATAGTTGCGCGTTTAGCCCGTCTTGAGGAGGGCCAAGCCGCCCTGCAACAGGAAGTCGGGCGGGTCCGAACCAAGCTCAGCAAGGTGTCTCGTACCTTGAAGGTCATCCTGTGTTGTCTACAGGACAAGAATGCCCCTCCTCCATCGCCTGACTCGGATGCTTAGCCATCCATACTGCTGTTTTGTAGTTGTTTTG
This sequence comes from Magnolia officinalis, assembly GCA_021015155.1. Classification (NCBI taxonomy): domain Eukaryota; kingdom Viridiplantae; phylum Streptophyta; class Magnoliopsida; order Magnoliales; family Magnoliaceae; genus Magnolia; species Magnolia officinalis. Next base: position 32,847,259 of record JAJHSJ010000014.1, read on the forward strand.
GTTTCCTCTGTAGTAGGTTTATGTTTCATGTTGATGACGTAGTAGTTAGTAGTATGTTTTAAGTGTTTGATGTTGTGGATGTAATTGGCTTGCATGTAATTTCTGTCATGATTCATGTAACTTTGTATTCCGTGTATTATGACAATTTTGGATAAATGAAAAGCATGCAACCTCTTTTGCTATGAGATGTGTGGAATGCTTAAAGTGTTTGTATAATGTGTTGCTATGCTTTATCTCACGTACATTGCACCCTATGTTGTATAGGGCATGCAACAGAGATCTATGAGGAGTACGGCACCCCTTTTGCTCACTGACTCTATGGACCAGACTCCTTCTCGCAGGGGTGGTCCTACGGGCCCGGGTTTTGACTCTGATCAGCCTTTTGCTGGCCCTACTGGTGGACTACCACCTTATACACCCCTGGTTCGCGAGCAGCACCGGGCATCCTCATCTACACAGCATGACCCACAGGCTGCTCCACCTCCTGACAGGTTTGAGCAGATGATGATGCTGATGTAGCAGCAGCATTAGCAGCTTCTTGCGGTCTTATCGGCCCAGGGTGGGAGTGCGACTTCACCTTCACCATCTACACTTCCTGCTGAGCTTACAGAGCCTCCTGCTCAGGCTGAGGATGTACTTCCGCCCACACCTGTTGCATACCCTACGGGAGATGTGGGTACTCGTGGTCTACTAGAGTGATTTCAACGCTTAAGGCATCCGACCTTTACGGGTTCTCACAGACTCGAGGAGGCTGAGTATTGGTTAGACCGCATCTCGAAGATACTGAAGATGCTGCATTGTTTTGAGGCAGAGCAGGTCGAGTTGGCCACTTTCATATTTAAGAGGGAGGCCAGCCTGTGGTGGGACAGTGTGCTGCAGTCTGTCGCAGCGGATTATGTGTGGACTTGGGCAGCTTTTGAGTTCTGGTTCCATGAGAAGTATTACCCACAAACCTACAGACACGAGCGGGAGGATGAGTTTTTACGCCTCAGGCATGGAGGCATAACTGTTACTGAGTATGAGCATCGCTTCACCGAGTTGGGCCGCTTTGTCCTGACCATCCTTGTCGATGAGCAGATGCGGATGCGTCATTTTTCTAGGGGTTCGTGACCTGATATACGGTCGAAGATGTGTTGTATTAGTATACCTTCTTATGCGGAGCTGGTTCACATGTCTATGATGGCCGAGCAGGACGTTGATCGGCTGACACGTTCTCGTGGTACGATGGTTACGAGACCACGACCTGATGCACAGAGTAGGCCTTTCCTCGGTAAGAGGCCTTGCATCGACTCTCCCCCCAGGACCGCAGCGCCAGTAGTTCCGATGCGGCGCCCTGGAGTGACCTGTTCTTTCTGCGGGAAGCTGGGTCATCCCGCAGAAAATTGTTTTTCACGTATGAGAGCTAGTGGGTTCTCACCACCGCAGAGGCTGGATCGCCCTCACCCACAGGCCATATCAGCTCCACCTCTACAGACTGCCCCTGTTCATCCTTCCTTCCGACCTCCTTATCACTCTTCAGGCCGCCTCAATGGCCCTTGGTTTCACAGCCGAACCGTCAGCAGCAGGCTCGAGTACATACACTGGTTGTCGAGGCACCTGAGACGTCGATTACGGCCCCAACGGCTTTTAAGGGTACGACCCACATTCACGGTACTTCCGTCTCCTTGTTGGTGGACACTGGGTCCACTACTTCTATTATTTCATATGTGGCAGTTAAGCGTCTAACTTTACGTACTACTCCCACAAAGGGAATGAGACTCACTACGACTACTGGGACTTTTTCAGATGTTGCATGGGTATGTGAGGGTTGCTCCGTGAATTTGGGTAGCAGAATAGTGCTCGTCGACCTCATTGTTACTCCACTATGGCACTACGACATTATCCTCGGTATGAACTGGCTCACTAAGATGAGGGGAGAGATAGATTGTGATGCTCGGGTCGTGACGGCCTATGGATCTAACTGCATAGCTTTCATGTTTCCAGTGCAGGTTAGTTGGCCCCGCCATATTGAGTGTTATACTGCTTTGTTAGCGCTAATTGATGGTCTGACATTAGAAGATACGCTGGTGGTTCGGGAGTTTACAGATGTGTTTAAGACGATTCCTGGGTTGCCTCCTCGGCGCGAGATCGACTTCACCATTGATCTTATGCCTGGTGCGACACCTATCTCATTGCAACTTATCGTATGCCTCCATGTGAGATGGAGGAACTGTGGAGACAGATTAACAAGCTAGTAGAGAAGGGTTTCAAACGACCTAGTGTGTCTCCTTAGGGAGCACCTGTACTATTTGTGAAGAAGAAGGACGGGTCACTACGGTTATGTACTGATTACCGTAAGTTGAACCAGGTCACGGTAAAGAACAAGTATCTTTTGCTCAGGATAGATGATCTGTTTGATCAGTTGAAGAGGGCGAAGTATTTTTCAAAGATTGATCTGCAATCAGGGTACCATCAGCTACGCGTCAGAGATGAGGACGTGCAGAAGACGGCTTTCAGGACATGCTTCGGGCACTATGAGTTTCTAGTGATGTCATTCGGTCTTACGAACTCACCGGTCGTGTTCATGGACCTGATGAACCGGGTACTTCGGCCATTCCTATACCGATTCGTCATCGTCTTTATTGATGACATTCTGATATACTCTACGAGTCAGGAGGAGCACCTGAGAGCGGTGTTGGATACGTTGAAGAAGAACCAGTTGTTCGCGCATTATAAGAAGTGCGACTTCTGGTAGGAGAAAGTCAAGTTCCTCGGACATGTGGTATCCAAGGATGGGATAGCAGTGGACCCTGCTAAGGTAGCCGCGGTTTAGGATTGGTAGCATCCTGGCTCGGTTACCGAGGTGAGGAGTTTCCTTGGTCTGGCAGGGTATTATAGGCGCTTCATTCGGGATTTCTCGAAGATTACCAGGCCGTTGTCTCAATTGACACAGAAGGACCTGAAGTTCGCCTAGAATGAGAAGGCGAAAGCAGCTTTCAAGGAGCTGAAGGACAGGTTGACGTCCGCCCCTGTTCTAGTATTGCCAGAGAAAGGGGTTAAGTGCACGATATACACTGACGCGTCTCGCGTTGGGTTGGGTTGCGTCCTTATGCAGAAGGACAGGGTAATTTCGTATGCCTCGAGATAATTAAGGAAGCACGAGGAGAATTACCCTACACACGACCTGAAGTTGGTAACTGTCATCTTTGCATTAAAGCTCTGAAGACATTACCTCTACGGAGAGGAATTCGAGCTTTTCTGCGACCACAAGAGCCTTAAGTATATATTCACGCAGCGAGACTTGAATATGAGACAACGCCGATGGATGGAGACCTTGAAGGACTTCAAGTTTAAGGTTTCCTACCATCCTGGCAAGGCGAACCTTGTGGCAGACGCGTTGAGCCGCAAGAAGGCTATAGCATTTGCGGCTCCGTTGATGATAGCAGAGTGGGACATGGTTGAGTTCGTACGGGACTTCAAGCAAAGACTCACCGTGGAGGAGCCATTTGAGTGTGTTGCGCACGTTCGGGTGCGACCACTTATTGATGACAGGATCATTGAGGCCTAGAAGGACGATGTACGGTTGTCTGAGCTTCGAGAGCAAGCTATCGACACCGAGGACTCCGGGTGGAGAGTTGGTTCTGATGAGGGTCTACGATTCCGTGGCCGCCTATGTGTTCCTGATATTCCTGACTTGAGACGGGAGTTTCTCGAGTCTGCTCACAATACGAAGCTCGCGATGCATCCTGGTAGCACGAAGATGTACCAGGATATGAAACGGTCTTATTGGTGGGATGGCATGAAGACCCACATTGCAGAGTATGTTTCTCGTTGTCTGACATGTCAGCAGGTCAAGGCAGAACATCGCCGACCTCCTGGACTGCTTCAGCCCATGTCCATAGCTGAATGGAAGTGGGACTTCATTTCCATGGATTTTATATCGGGACTGCCAAAGACGAGGAAGGGACACGATTCCATTTGGGTGATTGTGGACCGGTTGACCAAATCGGCCCATTTTTTCCCTATCAGAGTCACGAACTCTGCAGACGAGCTGGCTAGATTTTACATCAGAGAGATCGTCCGTCTGCTTGGGGTTCCTTTAGAGATCGTGTAGGACAAAGACACTCGGTTCACATCTATCTTATGGACTCGTATCCACGAAACGATGGGTGTGAAGTTGAAGTTTAGCACGGCGTTTCATCCTCAGACTGACGGACAGACAGAGCAGGTGAATCAGATTCTGGAGGATATGTTGCGAGCATGTGTGTTGGACTTCAAGGACAGTTGGGATGACTGTCTTCCTTATGCAAAGTTCGCCTACAACAACAGCTTCCAAGCGAGTATTGGTATGGCGCCATATGAGGCCTTGTATGGTCGTCCTTGTAGAGCACCGTATTGTTGGGCTGAGGTTGGAGAGCGTAGTTTAATTGGCCCGGAGTTGGTACAGACGACCACAGAGAAGGTCGACATTATCAGGCGTCGACTTCTTACAACGTAGAGCAAGTAGAAGAGCTACGCCGATACGAGGCGGCGACCGCTTGAGTTCGAGGTCGGAGATCATGTATTCCTCTAAGTTTCCCCTATGAAGGGAGTCCTTCGGTTTGGGAAGAAGGGGAAGCTCACATCGAGGCTTATCGGTCCATTTCGGATACTGGATCGAGTGGCTGTTGTGGCATATCGTCTCGCTTTGCCCACACCACTTGCAGCTGTACACAACGTATTTCATGTATCTATGCTGAAGAAGTACGTTTCTGATCCTTCGCATATCATCAGATGGGAGCAGGTACAGCTGAGCGAAGATGATACGTATGAGCTGCATCCGACGTGTATCCTTGACAGGAAGGAGCAGGTACTGCGTAGTAAGGTGATTCTACACGTGAAGGTATTGTGGACACATCATACAGAGGAGGAAGCTACGTGGGAGACAGAGGCCGAGGTCAGAAAGAACTACCCTCAGATTCTCGAGGAGTACGAAAATGTACAAATTTTGAGGACGAAATTTTTGTTTAAGGGGGGTAGATTGTAACAACTCGAAAATTTTTGTGCAATGGCTCGAGTACTACCTCAATCAAAAATCACTTAGGATTAAATCCTTTAGAAATTCGACAAAGTTAACTAAGTGCTAAACTAGATTAGCCATGAAATCCGTTGGAATTGCTTTAAATACGATCTGCAAGACCCAAAACTTGTAAAGTCATTGACGCTAGGTTACCTTAACGCTAGGTTACCTTAAAGTTTAGGATCAAACACATTACCCGACTACTCTCCGGAGCACATTGAAACTCCGTATTAGGTCTTGACTGCACATCGGGAGTCCGAATAATACGAGGTTAAGGACTTAGGACCGCCTCGCTGGGCTTGACAACTATCTCGGAAATCAAATCCAGACGGTGTCCCACGGCTGTTCGCTTGAGTCCGGAGCGAGAGAGTGTGAAAACACTTGTTTTCTTTACAAAATAAATATCTTGAATAGTGATCTGGCACGTGTTACTTGCGGTCAATTTGTAAGCTACCAGACCGTCAGAATCTGACCTAAATACACCCTCGGATCAGAAAAAAATTCATAAACATTTACATGTACTTGAAATTTCGGATCGAGACCCACTGACCGTTGAACTGAAACTGGTCCACCACGCGTGATCTGGGAATCCGACTGAAACGAAAACTTAACTTTACCTGGATCCAAGGTCCGTGAGCTTAAGTCCGACTTTTGGCTCAAGGCGGCCCGCTAGAAATCCTCTGTTGAGCTGAAATAATGCTGTTTTGGTTATAACTAAGTGTACCTTGACCTTAAGTCTATTTCAGAGAGTTTTTATGCTATATAAGGATCTTAGAACACTCTCTCTCACAGTCATACGAATTTGATAAAAACCCTAAGTAAGAAGAGAGAAAAAGAGAGAGAAAGCTAGAGAATCTCCCTACTACTGTTTCCTGCCGCTACACAAGCTGCACCACCCCTTTCTTGTCGCTTTCCCGGCGATACCGACTTCATTTCTAGATAAGAAACCCTAACCCTAATCTGTTTCGGAGTTGTAAGGGTTGTAGGTTATGAAATAGCTAACATATTTCATTCTATAGGTTACCGCATTATCGAATACGGAAGCCTAACAAACCTAGCTGATTTGTTGCGATTCTATGGTGTAAGGTGAGGGCTTTAGGTGTATAGGTTACGGTTTTCAACGCTTTCAATGTCAGATAATGATAGATTCATGATCTGCATGCAATTGCACATGTACAAAGTGCTGTTTCTTTTCCATTTCGATTAAAGATGTAGAATATGGAATTTTACATACTCTAGGTATTCGTAGAAATATCGTATACGTATAAATTTTGGAAATGTGTTTGCCATGATTATTTGTTGTATGAATATATGGTATATGGATAAAATACTTATTTGGTGAAAGGATCTGCCATAATACATGTTTACTAATATACACTATGTATGTAGAAATAGTGTATTGTAGAAAGTACCGTATATGTATATAATTTGGAGATGTGTTTGCCATGACTATTTGCCGTATGAACATGTTATATATGCGCAAAATACTTGCTTGGTGAAAGGATTCGCCCTACCACATGTTTTACTAACATACACTATGTACGTTGAAATAGTGTATTCTAAGTGTTTGTGAAAATGCTTGTGAGAGTAAGTGTTGGATAATGGTGCCTTAGATAGGTGTTGAGATGGGATTCTCAACTACCTTAGAGACCTATATGATTTCCTCCATGTGGTTGTTTACTTTAAGCGCTTACTTATGAAACACATGTGTTTGTATTCTTGTTTACATAGTGTTTTACAATATGCTTTATAACATGCTTTATGATATGTTTGTTAACATGCTTGATTTACTTTGTCTATTATGCTTTACTCTACATGTTCTAAATAAGGATTGATTGAGTTTGGGACTATGTCTATAGTCCAGACATTCGGTACCAGACTTGAGATCGTGGTTGAGATTCATTTCGCCACGTGAGATGTGTTCGACGAACCCGAGTCGTACTTCGGATGGCGATAGTGGTTGGCCACACGAAGTGCTTTTGCGCTTCATATCGTTCAACTTGTTGTGCGCTCGAGCTAGCCGAGCACGTCAAGTAACCCGTTGTCTTATGTATGTTCACCATGTTTGGTAGTTACTGCTTGATTCTAGGGTACCAAACTTACCAGTGGGAATCCCGTTAACCATGGTACCTCGATTCGCTAAGACTCATGAGTCGGACATGGTCATATGGAACACCGTGGTCGAGCTGTCGGCCTACGCTGGGGCCACGTGCCTCCCCGTAGTGACCAGTGAGCAACCAGACTAGTGAGTCGATTATGGTGGTATGGGACACTATATTCGTGCTGTCAGCCTACATTGATAAGGTGATGGGGGAGTGGTGTAACCTTTGTGCGTAACAGCCCTGACAGCCCTTTATAGTGACCTCGAGCATACTCTGAAATTGCCGTGAGGCGACGAGTGTTACCGCAATATATAAAGTATAGACTAGGCCTGTATCTGTATAGTGATGAACCGTTAAAAAGGTGATGGAGGAGTGGTGTAACCTTTGTGCGTAACAGCCCTGGCAGCCTTTGCAGTGACCTAGAAAACACACCATCGTCTGAGATTAACTAGGACTGACGACCCTAGAATGGATCATGTTTCGGAATGATACAAGGGAGGTACCTTAGTTTCCCAATACTACTGTTTGAAATGGACTAATAATTACTCAGTAATCATGCTCATCATCACACTGCATGTGCCTATTAGATGTGGAGCACTGAGGGATGAACGCATTCGCGAACGTAAGATGGTATCGCATGAGGGTGGTTTGGCAAGGGCATTCATCATGTCATTTCATACTTACATTTAATAAGAGTAGTTAGGATTGTTTGATTGTACTGCTTTATCATTACTGCTTGATTGAATTGATAACATGTTAACCTATGCTTTATTGTTCCACTAAGTTAGCTACTCACTCTCACGTTACGGGACGGTGTTGTACACACCACCCAGAATCTGTCTCAGGTGTAGATGGTACGTCGATTCAGGAGGCTGAGCCAGACTACGATGAGGACCGGGACGAGTTCTCATTCATGCAGTACTCAAACGGCTTTGCTTAGGCTGACTGGATTGCGAGGATTTCAGGGTTTATCTCTTTAGTTGTATTTTGACTTTTTGATTCGAAAACAATACATGTATATGGTTACTCAGTTGGTGTTCATACTCTGGAGATTGAAATGATTTTGTTTCTTTACATACCTTATATATACAGTTTCAGTCTTCCGCTTGCCTTTATAAAATTGATCTGGAGTATGAATTACTGCTTTGGTATAATCTCACTCATGTTTATTACACTGACACAGACAACATTCAATCATTATCACCTATGTTGCATAAGTGATGTTCTGGAACTCGAGAGTTGAGTTGCTACTCGACCCTTGAATTTTAGGGCGTTACACTAAGTACTGTAATTAATGCAAGGATGAGATGCGATTATGATGCATGCCCTCACCAACATCCTCCATCGTGCGGCACCATCTTACGTCTGCGGCATGCTGGGACCCTCAGTGCTCCACATCTTCCAGGCACATGCAATGCGATGATGAGCATGATTACCGAGTTGTTATTAGTCCATTTCAAACAGTAGTATTGGGAAACTAAGGTACCTTCCTTATATCATTTCCAAACAATGATCCATTTTAAGGTCGTCAGTCCTAGATACTCTCATACGATGATGTGGTTCTAGGTCACTGTAAAGGGCTGTCAGGGCTGTTACATGCCTCCCCCATCACCTTATCAATACAGGCCTAGTTTATACTCTGTTTACTACGGAAAGGCTTGTCGCCTCTCCCCAGATTCAGAGTATGCTCGAAGTCACTACACCAGGTACAGTCAGGGCTGTTACACGCACTCGTTGCACCGCTCCCCCATCACCCATCAAAGCAGTGTAGGCCGACAGCTCCAATATAGTGTCCCATACCACCATAATCGGCTCACAAGTCTGGTTGCTCAATGGTCACTACGGGAAGGCTCCTGGCCCCATCAGAGGCCGACAGCTGGACCACGGTGTCCCATACCACCATGCCCGGCTCATGAGTCTTAACGGATCGTGGTACCATGGTTAACGGGATTTCACTGGTAAGTTTGGTACCCTAGGTTCAAGCAGTAGCGTCCAAACATGGTGAACATACATAAGACAGATCGGGTTACTTGACGAGCTCGGTTAGCTCGAGTGCACAACAAGTTGAAAGATATGAAGCACATAAGCACTTCGTGTGGCCAACCACTATCGCCAACCGAAGTACGACTCGGGTTCGTCGGACACATCTCGCATGACGAATGAATCTCAGTCACGAATTCCATTCCGTTACCGATCACCTGGACTAACTATTAGTCCCAATCACATTCAATTACGAAACAATTAAAGCAGTAATGGATCAGGATTTCAAATCATACAATCAAATATCCAGTATTGTTCGCTTAGGGCTGTCAGGGCTGTTGCACGGAATCGTTACACCACTCCCACATCACCCTTCATGGCTCTTATGGAATACGACTTAAACATGAATTTAAACATATGCATTACATAGATAAAATCATACAATCAGTTAAGCATGTTATGAAGTACAAGTAAGTATGAGTTTGTACATATTTAATTCCTAATCACACAGATATCTAAAGAAATCATACACATAGTTAAAGGAGTTGAGAATCATATCTCAACACCCTTATACATTACAATTTACTAATTACTACTCATTCATTCAACAAACACTTTAGACCACCTACATCAACATACATGACATATGTTGACCAGATAGGTATTAGGCCAAATCCTTTCACTAGGGAGGTGCCCCAATTATAACACGCGTGCACCCACGACGGATAGTCATGGCAAGTAGGAATCCAAGTTCCATATTCATTCAGTCATTTCCACAAACACTTGGGCTAACACATTTTAACATATATAGTGTATAGTGGTCGTGACGTGATTTAGGGCAAGTCCTTTCGCTAGGGAGTTGTCGCTTACATACAAGCATATAGTCACGACAAATAATCATGTTAAGCACAAATCCATCTTTTATATGTATACGGTATTTTCTACAAATACGAGGAATACAGTATATTCAACATAGTTAACGTATAATCGAAAAACGAAACGGACAACACTTTGTACATGTGCAATTGCATGCAGATCATGAATCTATCATTATCTGACATTGAAAGCGTTGAAAACCATAACTTATACGTCTAAAGTCCGCACCTTTTGTCGCAGAATCGTAACGAACTCGATAGATTTGCAAGGCTTTTGTCTACAGTGATGTGACAACCTATAACATGCCTTAGGTTAATTATTTCATAGCTTACAACTATCAAAACCCCAAAACAGATTAGGGTTAGGGTTTCTTACTTAAAAACAAAGTCGGAATCGCCAGGAAAGTGATTAGAACGAAGTGGTTAGGCTTGTATAGTGGCAGGGTAGAGCATCAGGGAGATCCTCCCACATCTCTCACACTTTTTCTCTCTTTTCTCTCTTCTCTCTCCTAGGTTTTCTTAAATTCGTATGGAATGAGAGAGTGAGGTTTTAAGGTCCTTATATAGGTCCAGAACTCACCAAATTAGACTTCAAGTTAAGGTATACTTAGGTTATGTCCAAATACGGACTGTTCTGTCTCAACGGAGCACTTCTGGCGGCCTCCCTTGAGCCAAAGGTCAGACTTAAGCTCACTAATACTGGATCTAGGTTTACTTAACTTTTCGTTTCGGTAGGCTTCCCAGATCATGCATGGCGGATTAGTTTTAGTTCAACGGTCAGTGAAACTCGATCGGAGATTTCAAGTACACTAACACGTAGGGGCAAATATCCTTGATCCGAGGGTGTAATCTAGTCAAATTTCTACGCTCAGAATCCTTATAACTGATCCGCAAGTGACATGTGCCAAATTACTTAAATTTATATTTTATTTTTAATTAATTTTACATTTCTCACACTCTTCACTCCGAGCTCAAGCGAATAGTCGCAGGGCACTATCTAGATTTGATTTCCGAGATGGTTGTCAAGCCTAGCAAGGCGGTCCTAACCATTTAACTTTGCGTTAATCGGACTTTCGATGTTCAGTCCAGATCTGAAACGGAGTTTCGTAATGCTCCCGAGAGCAGCCGGGTAATGAGATTGATCCTAGCTTTTAGGGTAACCTAGCGTCAATGATTCTACAAGTTTTGGGTCTTGCAGATCGTATTTAAAGTGATTAGTGCGGATTTCGTATGAACTCTAGTTTAACACTAGTCAATCCTCGTCCAATTTCTAAAGGATTTAATCCTGAGTGACACCTACTCGAGGTGGGATTCGGGTCTTTGTAGGGAATGATCAGCATCACCTAGACTTTAAGATTTGTGTCTAAAATGAAAGCACTTAGACGTGTTTGGCGAAGAAGATAGTGAAAGGTGAGATTTGTGAAGGAAATGTGAGGTTTTCAAGAGAATGGTTTGAAGAAGGGATTTAAGACCTTTGAATTTTAGTGTTTGAGAAGTTAATCAAATGTTAGGATTGACCCATTGCCTAAGGACGTCTAATTCCAGGTTGGCAAAAATCTGGGGTGTTACATAGCCCTAGCTAAGAGGTTTAGATAACCATAGACATGATAGAAAATAAATCTCTTAAAGAAAACATTAAAAATAAATAAGGAAGAAAAACTCTTGGGAGGACGCTCCACCCTTTAGCTCTACTTCTTGAAACCTAATTCATCCTCAGAACTCCTCAAAGAACTCATATTTATAGCCTTAATCCGACCATCTTTGAAAACTGCCTCAAATTTACACACTTTGTGTAACGCCTTCGATGTCATCAAAAGTAACTTGAATCCAGAAGTCGTGCCTTTTTGCACTGCGTAACGTCTTTCGCACTGCGTAACTCTTCATGTCATCGAACATACCTTCGATGCCACCGAACAGTCCTTCGATGTCATCGAAGGGTATTCGAGTAATCGAAAAAGTGTCTAGAATGTTCCAGCGAGTTGCTTCAGAAATCTCCAAAAATGTCAATGTCATTGAATGAGTCTTCGAGCAATCGAACAAGGCTGCAATGTCATCGAGAAATGCATCCAATTTGTCTAGCAACCAAACTCGATTTTCATGTAATTCTCGATGTCATCGACCCGTGTTCGATGTCATCGAACACTTGCTTCAATGTCATCGACCGGTGGTCGATGTCATAGACAGTGAAGTTCAAATTCTCTGAATTATTGCACTTTGCACTTTCGGCTTCCTTCCTTCTCTACTTGGTTTTCTTGAATCTTGGGGTTTTGAAATCTTCAATCTTGGCCTCCTAAGATCCATCCCTTTCCTTGGTGATTCTTAAGCATCAAATCCATGCTTTTAACATTCTTTTCAATCTAAGCTCTCAGACTCACCTTGCAATACAAATATGTATAAAATATATCCATTAAGCATTATCATGTACATAAAACCAAGATATAAACAGGGGGAATATGCAATATTTGACACTCAACATTAGCCGTCGATGATTTATCCGATGACTATAATCCATCGGGAAAAAAGGGCAGGGCAGTCAACATTGAACATGACTTTCATTAACAGTTTTCTACGTAACCCTGATGTATTTAAACTATCAGATATGTATCGACTGTTTAGATCTGTTGGGAAAAAAAGGGTGGACGGTCGGGAAAGTTATTTTTCTGGTAGTGTGTGCTCTCCTCGATTGGTGACATGGATAAGCTCATTATCCCTTGATGAATGCCAGCCACATGACTACGCGTTGATTATTTGCCCTGCAAGAGTTTCCGGAAGTGGTTATTAATTGGGATATGCTGAGTGTGGCCAGCTTCTACTAGGTTTCGATGCTAAACATTTTTTCTTTCAACAGTGTCAGTTGGCTACTTTCGATGAATTACCTGTTTTTACTAGTCTCCCTACCTTTTAGAGTGGATATGTTACTTCCTTTGATGCGTCGAGCCTTGGGGATCTGTGTGTGTTTTCAGTATTAATCCTTCTACTTTTGTCGATGGCAGCTTGGTGCTTGATCTTGATTACTTTTATGACATTTTGCTACGCATTGTGGTGATTTTAGGATGCCACGTTTCAGACATTGTATTCATGCTTTTATGTATTGTTTGATGGTCGAGTTTCCTTTTTCTAGATGGTCGATGGCCTAATTGGCCATTCTTTTGGACGTCTTTGGCATCCTATTGTACTCTCGATCAATTGTTGGCATTGTGCTTATTGAGACTTCTGGGGTTTATTTGCTTGTGCTTTCGGGTTTCTTACGTCCTTAAGGGATGTTGCGTGAATATTCAGGTAATATCTTGTGACTCGTGCTTTTTTGTGCTTTTCTTTCATCAACCACTGTATTTTTATATATCTTTTTTTTTACATAGGACTTTTGTTTTAGCTTTGACTATGAGAGCACCTTGGGCTGAACTCTTGGGCATGACCTCCATTCCTTCTAGGGTGAGCCTGTTAGGCAACTTGTTGCGTCAGGAGGGTCGTATTACGGCATCTTGTGTCATTGAGCAAAAGTTTTGTGATTGGTTTGCCCTTTTCGAGAGTTGGAATATTCGATGGGCTATAAAGGGAGTCAATTTTGTACACAACGGACCATCAGTCATTTTCTTTAGTGGGATATTCAACATGTTGTTCACAACCCCAAGTGTAGGGCCGCGATGTAGTAATAATCTCGGTTAGACTGAGGTCGAATCCACAGGGACTGAACTTGTATGTCTTCTGAAAGTGACTAGAACTAGAACTAGAAGAAGATATAAACCTAAATCTGGAATATTTGAGAAAGTGATTTTGAATAAGGTAATTGAAACTTATAAATTTAAATGTGGTAACTAGGGTTTCCAAGGATCCACTTGTAGTAATTAGGAGGCTACCTTACTTGAGTCAAGGACACAACTGGAATCAAAGTCATATCCTATCTAATTGGTAAGAAGAGATTTATCGGATCTCTGAACTTCTTGTGGATTTAATCATCAATGGATGAGAGTTATGAGGAATTGGAAGTGATTTCATCACCTAACCATGCTGAGGAGACAACACAAACAATAAGATTTATTAATCCCACAACCAATCATAAAAGAATTGTGAAGGTTAAGAAGGATTCCATCATCCTACCATGCCCAAGGGATGATGGTGAACAATAGGATCTCCTAATTTCACAATCTCAATTCAGGAAAAGAAGATATTTCAAGCTATCACAGATCTATTGTAATTTGTCACAACAAACCATTAAAAACTAAAAATCTTCCTTAATAATCAAACTAGAATCCAAGAAAGTTTAACAAAACATGAATCAAAACAAAGAAAACATCCCAATTACGTTACAAGCTTCACCTTTTAGCCCTAGCTAAGAGGTTTAGCCAACCATAGACATGATTGAATTAAAGACTCTTAAACAAAACATCAACTAAGGAAGAAGAAGAAAAACTCTCGGACAACAGCTCTACCCTTTTGCTCCACTCCTCAAACCCTAGAAGATGCCTAGGAACATCCTAGGGACTCCTATATATAGTTTTGCAACTCCAACTTTTGCACCGACTTAAAAATTTTCGAAAACCACCTCAAATTTACGCAGTCTATGTGCTGTTTGCGTAACCTTAAACTAGTCGAGGAAAACCTTCGACTGGTCGAAGGTAACTTCGACTGGTTGAGGATGATGGGATTTTGAAGGATTTCGTCACTGGAGTTTGAGTCGAGGAATCTTCGACTAGTCAGGGACTAGTCGAAGGAGGCAGATTTTTAGAGTTCGTTTTCTTCACTTCAAGTCTTCAATGCTCTTCATTCCTCACTTAATTTTCTTTGATCTTTGGCATATGAATTCTTCATTCTTGGTCTCATAAGATCAATCCTTGGCTTTGGTAATTCTTGAGCGTTAAATCCATGCTTTTAGCATCAATCTGAACTCTTAAATTCACCTTACAACACAAACATGATTAAAATAGGACATTAAGCATTATCATGTTCATAAAACCAAGTAATAAATGGGGGATAATATGCAAATTTGACCCTCAACACATGTAAGTATGTTTGGTAAATAATACTTATCAGCCAAAAAAGTAGAAAAGCATTTTTGGTTTCCAACATCATGAGTAACTATCTCTCTATTCATATTGGTACCCTTCACATCTATCATCCATCATGTCGGTCCACCGTTTGATGTGAACTAGTAATTGTGTGGTCCTCGCCTTTGATGTCGGTCATCCATCATGCGAGGCCCACCTTCGATGTGGGTCGTCCATTATGTGGGGCCCACCGTGGATGTGAACCATTCGTCATTAGGGGCCAACCTTTAATGTGCATAGTTCATTATGTAGGGCCTCCTTTGATGTTGGTCATCCATCATGTGGGGCCCATAATGTTATTATCCATCATGTGGGGCCCACCTTCAACATCCACCGCTCATCATGTAGAGCCCACCCTTGATGTAGACCGTCCATCATGTGGAGCCCACCTTTGATGGGGATTGTCCATCATGTGGGACTCACATTCAATGTGGGTTGCCCATCATGCGGGCTCACCTTGGATGTGGGTCATTCATCATTAGGGGCTAACCTTTTATGTGGATCATCTATCTTGTGGAGCTACCGTCATATGGGCTATCCATCATGTGGGGGCCATCTTTAATGTCCACTACCCATCATGTGGAGCCCACCTTTGATGTAGACTATCCATCGTGTAGGCCCAACTTTTGAAGTGAGTCGTCTATCATACTAGCCCACTTTGGATGTGGGTTATTTATCATTATGAGACGGCCATTGATGTGGACCATTCATTATGTGGACCCACGTTAATATGGGGTCATTCATCCTATGGGGCTCACCTATCCTATGGGGCTCACCTTTGATGTGGACCATCCATCGTGTGAGCCCCACTTTTGATGTGGACAATCCATCGTGTGGGCCTCTTTTGACATGGATCCTGAGAGAGAGCATACTTTGAAGTAGATAAGTAATTAGTTAAAAAGTTATATATATATATATATATATATATATATATATATATATATATATATATATATAATATATATATATATATATATAATATATATATTATATAATATAGATATATATATATATATATATATAATATAATTATTAAGATCAAGAAGCTTTTCGCACATAAGTTACTTTTCCATTAATGCTTACCAAACTAATTTAAGTGAAAAAGACAACTTCATTACTTAACATAAGTTAAAAATAAGTTAAAAAGTAACTTATTTTATTTTGTAGTATTCAAACGGCCTCAATCTCTTGAAATAAATTAAAAATTAACTAATTTTGTGGTACCAAACAAGCCCTAAATATGAGCTATTTTTGTTCATGCTACATCTAAATGAGGATCTTGGACAGTTTAGTCTGACTTTCATCCAATGGATGAAATTCTGTAGTAATCTATAGGCGGCTGCGTATCATCCATCACACTGCCATCATGTTAAAGTTTTTCTCATTAAAAAGAGCTGATCTTCGCTGAAAATTAGTTGGAACTCCGTGGCTTCACGCATGCATTTCGCAACATGTACGATTTAGTGCACGCATATCTCGCACTATTGAAAGACCCTTTGGGGGGGGGGGGGGGGAGAGGAATAAGCGGATTGGATTTCAGCAAGTATTTCGAAATGGAAATTTTAGAAATCTCATTTTGAGAAGCACGTTCCAATTCCAAGCAGTTATCGAATGGCGGTACATTAAAAGGAAGGATAAAAAAAAAAAAAAAACTAGGACTAGAGTCGAAATCCGAAGAGAAACCAACAACACTACATCAGACATTCATCGATCAGCTGCTACACATCTCACGTGCGACTCCAAGCCTGGAATTGGGCACGTCGATCAGCACCCTATGATTCTGCTGCTGCATGTTAGCTATCACATTCAATACCGAGTTCACATTAGCAGGCGCTGCAGCCATAGCCAAGCACGTTAGACTCCCCGACGTACTCCTTATCAATATATTATCCAACGGTAGTGTGACGTTCATCCCTGTGAAATGCAGCGTGATTGTCGGAGCTATGATTGGCCCCATATAGCATGTGTCGAAACCTCCCAGCGTTGACACGGTCCCGTTGATCCGTCTCCGGAACTCATCCCGCACCGCGTTGTAGGCGGGCTCCACCAGCCTAGTCACCGCAGTGCCTGAGTCGAAGATGGTGCCCGCACCGGTGCTTGGGTTGAACTCTAGCGCGGCAGTAGGGATGTCTACAAGCCTTCGTCCGACACTGATGCCAATCATGTTGACATAGTAGAGAGAAGGTCTCCTGGGGTTCTTGAGGAGCGGCGTGGATTTGATCCTGATGGGCTGGCCCACTGTGCCGAGGCGGAGAGAACCAGAGAAGTTTAGGGACTTGAAGCTGGGGAGGCAGTAGGAGAAGGTGGAGAGGTAGAGAGATTGGGTCTGTGAGGGGAGGGAGAAGGAGCCACGGCCCAAGCCCAGGAGTCCCTGTGGTGGGATGGAAGTGCCGGTCACTTGTTGCAGGCAGCCGAAGGTGTAGTCCGGGACGGTATCAGTGGCAGTGAGGGTGAAAGTGTCTTGGGAGAGGTTGGCTTGGATGGTGGACGAGCCGTAGGTGAGGTTGAAGGTGCAGGCCGAACCGGTGCACGATGGATTGGGTACCTGGGGTGCACATGGCTCACGTTAGCATGCTTACATCTGTGGGGGTGGCAATGGGCCAGGTTTGGCCTGAACCGGCCTACACTATAGGCCCAAGGCCAAACCCCAGACCTAGCCCCACTTTGTAAAAAAATATTGATCATATATCCATTTCTTGCTAATCCATCCGTTGATCAAGTAGTCCACACATGCAGAAATTAATAGACATAAAGAAAAATGAAACGAACGGTCTAAATTCAAGGCGCATGTGTTGCTTGAGGTTTGGAATCGACAAAATTCATGTATATATAAAATTTGGCTTAAATTAGTTGAATCCGAGTCTGACCCATGCTTAGTGGTAGATGACAAGGATTTCCATCCTGAAGTCTTGGTTTTGAGTAACTACTGTGGTGTGTGTGTCGGTGTTTATATATATATAGAATGCGCACCAGTTGGCACAGAACTCCTGCAAACTTTTCGAGAACTCATCATAGTTACGTGAGATCCAAATCTGATTGGTCCACGTGATGCAGCAACCCATGAAACCCACGGGCCCCAACTTCTGCTTTGATCCAAAATTTGGTGGGCCATGGAAAAGGAAAATATTTTCCTCTCTCTTCATTTGCATCTCTTTTTACTATAGTCCACAAGAGTTTCAGATTAGGGTGAAAACCGATCCCACAAGATTTAATGGGATTTCGCATCATAAGGACCATTAAGATTAGACGCCCATGACATGTGTACAAAGGTGCACACGTGCATAGGTGAATATATATATATATAGGAATCCAAGCCTGGCCCATTGTGGTGCGTGTGGGTGCGTTTTGTTTGTTTGTTTGTTTATTTTTTTTAAAGGAATCCAAGGCTGGGCTAGGAATTGGTGGGTCCCTACTTAGCAAAATCTCATCAGGCAAAAGAAATAGTACTGGAAATGTTAAGTTCAATTCGATCTTGATCATTAGAAGAGGTCAATAGGAATGGTAACAAATAATAACTTTTATATGTACAAGTGTGTATACTTGTACAGTACATATAGAGTTACGAAACATCAGAGCTGAAAATGTGTCCCATTGCGCCAGTTTTTAAGTAAACTCAATGGATCAATGATCTAGACCGTTGACGTTATTTCCAGAATTAAAAATTCTAGCCTTTAAATCTTTTGGACCCGTTGAGAAGATTTATAAGCCTGTATTTGTAATTTGGGAGAATTATTGATGACTCAACCATCTGAATGACCCAAGTGTGGAAACGGATTGGCTACTCCCCCAGCTGCCACCAGCCAATGGCTGGTGGTCGGTGCTCTGTGGGCCCATCATGATGCATGTGTTTCATCCATTCCGTCCATCTATTTTTATAGATCATTTTATAATATGAAACCAAAAAAGAGAGGGATATAAATCTCAAGTGGACCACACCACAGGAAAACAATAGTGATTGGATATCCACCATTAAAATCCTCCTAAGGCCCACTGTACTGTTTATTTGACATCCAATCTTTTTATTAGGTTATACAGACCCAGATAAAGGGAAAAACAAAGATCATCAGCCCCCAAAAGTTTTTAATGGTCGACGTTCATTCAACACGGTTTCCTTAATGTGCATGGTCCACTTGAGATCGGGATATGACACCATAAAATGATCTATAAAAATAGATGGACGGCATGGATGAAACACATACATCATAGTGGGGCCCACAGAGCACCGACCACCAGCCATTGGCTGGTGGCAGGGGGAGTAGCCAATCCGTTTCCCCAAGGGTGGGCCCCCTTTGTACATAAATCGCGCATTAGGACACTGTTGCCCCGTGACTTGGTAATTTCCTCTTTTACGTAAATAACAAAAGAAATTTGTGATGGAGGGTAAAATAAAATAAAAAAGAAAGGGTGCGTAGTGTACCTGCTTGCACTGGACAGCCTGGCAGCCAAGCGTCTTGTAGGTGGAAGACTTCGTGGAGTCGAAAACGCTAGGTGAGCATCCAACGCACCCGGCGCACGGTATCCACCCAACGTCATTGCTGGTGTCCATGGCCATGAGCAAGGGTTGAGGTGGGGTCCCCACGCTGACTCTAACAATGTAGTTGGTGCTCTGGATGATCTGCCTACCCGAAGCAATGGGCACGATCGTCTTTTTACTCGTTTTCACTGGTGTGGCCAGGCTCGTCAGATAGAGCAGGCGAGCCTCATCCCTAGAGGCCATTTCCAACAGGTTGGATTCCCACGTGGGTGGTGATTTTGAGGTTCGAAATGGGGAGCATGGTCCATACAGGTGCATGATAGTGAGGGTCGAACCATGATGCTCCGAAGGGGTGCACCTGGCTAGCTCGGTGGCTTGAGCCGGTTTGTGTTGAGAGAGGCTAAGCAGGGTTAGTAGTGGGAGGAGTAGAGAAGGGAGAGTTGGAGTTGTCATAGCTTGGATGTTGGGTGGGGTTTTCCTGGGTTATGGGTATGCGTACATGTATGTCAATATATAGTGGAGGAATGCTGTGCTCTGTACTCGGTCGAGTAGACTTTGCAGATGCATTAGGTTTTATATGAAGAATTATCACACGTGTGAGACATCGGATCCGATCATCAGCTGACCTCCCCGGTTTGGATCTGTTAACCAGGAGGGTGCTTAGCTGTTCATTTTTATGTACACGTGTGGCCCACGTGATGTTCAGAGGAGCCTATTGTTCATGCATGCCAGCTGCGAAAATGGGATTGCCTTTTAAATGGATCTGGTGTAGCAGACTTGCACTTGGTTACCACGCGTGTGCATAAGAAGTACAAGGAAACGTAGTGGGCTTTGAACAGTAAATATACTCTGGTAATGAGTTCGGACAAGAGGAACCTAAGACTATTAATGGTCTGTTCCCGTATGCCACGGAAGATCATCGACATCAATGCTGGCCCATATTTCAGTTGAATGTGGACTGTTTCGTTGTTTTGTCTCACTTTTCAACCGTCCATTTTCAGATGAGAAATTGAAATTTTTGGATAATTACGACGGTTCATATTTGATTAATAGAATAAGGGCTTAGGTTACTCGAAAATGAACCCCACTCATCAGAAGTGAATACCCGAGGACTCGGGTCGAGGATTCTGCACATTATACTCGAGCGAGTATACTGAGCCTTTCTAGCATTTGGGGAGGATGTTCGAGTGGACGCCTCCTTGGTGGATCACGGGACTCGCAGAGGTAGGTGTATCGCTTACCGTAGGGCTCACCTTGATGTATGTGCTGTATATCCACTCTCTCCATCCGTTTTTCCAGCTCATTTTATTGTATAGGACCAAACATTAAGAAGATCCAAATCTGAGTTGGACCACACCACCGGAAACAGTGGTCAATGAACGACCACCATTAAAGACTTCTTGTGGGCCATAAATTTTTTTAAAGAAAGCTTATGTTTGTCTTTTCCCGTCATCCAGGACCTTATCAACTGGTTGTACGGAAAATAAACATTACGATGGGCCCTAGGAAGATTTTAATGGTGGGCATTAAATAGCCATTGTTCCTGTGGTGTGATCCACCTAAAATTTGGATATTCTTAATGTTTGGGACTATCTGCTAAAATGAGCTGTTAAAACGGATGGACGGCGTGGATATACAACACATACATGATCTAGCTGGGCCTCACGGTCCGGGATCCACGGAAGCCGTGTCCATGTGGGGGAGTGGTGCTGCTTTGCAACCAGACTGGATTCCATTTACTTTTCCGTGAACCTGTGACCCCTCTGGCATTTTGTCGCTCTGCCCAGTGCCCAGTGATATAATTCTTCGATTCTGGTGCAATCCGGTACATGCAAGAGCATGACAATCTACAGAGCTTTCACTAAGTTTTTCTATGTGTTAATCCAATATACCTCGATTTAAATCTTCCAAACGGTGGTATCAATTGTTGGAAGCGTATAACATAATTGCCACATTTGCCATTCGAAATGGATGGCAGGTATGAAGAAATTTCAACGGTCCAAATAAAAGACACAAATATACAGAGTTATTTGATAGATACGTTTCTACAAGACTTTCGGCCACCATTTGGGTGGTTTTGATTGAGTTGCTTACCACTTATAAGACCATCTGTACAGCGGCGGCTTTGTGAATGTATACGTTTATCGGATGGCCACACCCTTCGGGAAGCTTTGTAATTTTTGCCGTAGATGTTTTCTCTTTTCATTTGGGCATCTCGTGTACTCTGTTGCACTGCGCGTGCGTGACAGTCAGAGACTCCGACGGACTACGAAATTAGGTAGACCGTAGGTATATTGTTTTTCTTCGCGATAACATGATAAATTGGGGAGCGGATTGGTACTGCACTCACCGGGACCTAGCTGGAGACGGACGCGGATTAGCTAATGACATCTTGAGTAGCGAGACTCGCTACTGAAGTGACGCCACCGAGTTATAGGCTACACTATGATGTATGTTTTGTATTTACACCGTATATTCATATGGAGAGATCATATCAGGGCATGATTAAAAAATAATCAGATCCACATGTCGTACAGCTGGGTCGTCACATCAAAGCTACAAAAAAATTATTCAGGTGGTATCCTGACACTACCTGACTAAATGCTGCGAGGCTCGCTTAATTTACCTTCATGTGGTACAGCTGACTTTGATCCTGGTTTGGCTAGAGCTACCGACTTATAGCCATTGGAATTGCACCTACCTTTGGACATTTGTTGGTTAATAATGCGTCTAGTTGTGTCAAGCAGTCGATTAAATTCCTGGCAAATGAAGACCGGCGACACAACTGGATTAGGAGTACCAAAGTTATATTGAAAATAAAGAACCGCTTATATGATCTTGGCCTTGTAAAAAGATGATTCCAATCTTAATAGGAAACCCTAATTAGGTCTTCTATTCAAAGCCAATTTCGAGTATATATTTTCTACCTTTAGTCTTGGCTTTAGTAAGTTCCAAGTTGATGAATAATTAAATGGACTAGGAATTAAAATAAGAAAAACTGTCCAAATTCGATAGGAAAATTCGGTATCACTGAAGATGCCTTCAATGTTATCGAAAGGGCTCAAAACAATCCAGCAACATTACAAAGGAAATTTATTACCACCGACTAAACAAAAATCAGTATCACCGAAAGGGGTCATTTTCATTTAGCAACTTGAGAATTTAATTCGGTACTACCGATTGGTAATTCGGTACCATCGAAGCAAGTTCAATGATACCTAAGTTAGCTTCGGTAGCACCGTAAACTAGCTGTTTTCTATCCATTGGAACTTTTTTTTCTATAAAAGCGACCTATGAAAACTTGCAAAATTAGTGGAAAAAAGCTTTATAGAGTCTCTAGTGTATCACGAACTTATTCTAGCCTTACTAGATTCTATCCATACGAGTTTCATGCTCTCTTCATTGTGATCTTTCACTTCTATGAGCATTCAAAGCTCCTATTAATGAAAAACATAAACTCGTGCCTTCTCTAGAGTACAGAGACCAAACCAATAGGAAAATTCATTGTCTTTTTGATACTCTAGAGCATCCATAGGTTGAATCCCTTAGGAAATTCACTCATTATCCTAGATAGAAGATTCAACCAACTCTCACTACCTTGGTCACCTTTATAGGTACATCTTATGCAAGGTTTTTGATCGTGAAGCTGAATCAACAGAAAAATCCAAGCTACACAAATGAGAGAGCACCAGAAAGCTGATTCGAGCACGAGAGCGCGAAGATTAAGCAACCCAAGACAAGTTACAAAAGATGACTCAATCCAACAAGTAAGTGTCATTGTTAAGAGTCCATAGTTTAGTTCTATCCTCCTGTAGGATTAAGGCTAAGAGTTTACTATCAACAAACTCGATTAGGTGCCTAGTGTGTGACCTTAGTCGATAGAGTATCTTATATTTGTATATCTTTAATAAGCATTTGTGATCGGATCCTCTATTGGCTTAGAAGCCGTTAGATTTATATTACCTTACTTTCTTTAAATTGAATGATTGTTTAAGTTAGGCAATTAGGATTTTAAATAGAAGAAATATCTGAAAAGTCATATTCACCCTCCTCTAAGACCTTGTCTCAGATTCATTCTTCAGTATCAGCGCTATAAACTGCAATTTCAATTGGTATCAGAGCAAGGATCCTCTTGAAAGGTTTAACAACCTAGAGTGAGATCTTGACAAAAACGGAAGATATGGATACTGAAGAAATAATTTAATATCAAATCAATGAGGAAACAAAAGAAGAAGAAAAATAGAGTATACATGATGTGAGACCCGTATCCTAGACCATACCGTTCCGGAGGCTTTCGCGGTCCTCTCGATCGAATTCCGGCAACCCTCAACCTATATCCGACGTTTGCGTGCGATCCTAAGCCGAGTCCTACATACCGAAGTCGGCTCGACCTGAAACTTGTACCTTAGCGACCGCGCCGTTGCCACGATTCCAACACCACGACTCGCGCACCGATCTAATACCCAGGCCAGAAGATGTGGACCCGCGTTCATCTCAAGGAAAACACTGCGCGTTGTGAATTCTGAGGGAATCTCTACGATCCGTCACATCAAATCAAGTCAAGTACACTACCTTACCTCAATGTCACCTTACCCTACAATAAGTACAATGCCCATTCCCTCTTTTCCACAAGTCAACTCTCTCTCTCCCTACCCATCCCTCTTTTACACAATTTTTAACTAAACTCATACCTTCCCATCCCCACTTCTTACAACACCCATCCCACCATTCCTTATCAATCCATCACCTCCCTCTCTCTCTCTCTCTCTCTCTCTCTCTCTCTCTCTCTCTCTAAGAAAATCTCCAAACACCCAAGAGCAAATTCCAACATCCAAGCATTTCCAAGAGCAACATGTGCGGCCCACTTTTCCACTCACTCATCTCCATCTCAACCGTTCATCCTCCATCAAAAGGCAAGCCAAGGAGCATAGGAGTTCAAGGAGCTAAGGAGAAGGCCGATAGGTGGGTGATCCATCAAATTTTTTTTTTAGGACCCACTTGATGTATGCATTGTACTTGGGAGGGCCCAATAGTGGCGGGGTCCCTCCCCTTCTTGTTTTTCTCTCCCTCTCTTATGGATGTTCGTGTATGTATGTGTGGCCCACCATGAAGTATGTAACTCATCGATGCCATCCACCGTTGTGGGACCCACCTGATGGATGTGTTGGATCTACACTGTCCAGCCTGATGCTGGGCTTGAATGGAAGGAAAAACACAAATATCAATTGATCCAAGAAAGTAGGCCACGTCCATGCGGGACCCACCATGATGCCTGTGTTGATTCCATACCATCCAGCGTCCAGGGATGCTAGACGTGGCCACCAGTGGAGTGTCTGGACTAACCGTGAGGTGTGTACTAATGGTGGTGAGTACCTAGCAGTGGGGGTAGCTAACATGAGGTGTATGTACTGACATAGGTGTATACTAACAATGGCATGGACGCTAATGCCCTTCACCCTCTCACACACACACGTATATACTGTATATATGCATATGATATTATATTATATAATATATTATAGTAAATGTAATTATGTGGGCCACACCCACATGATATCTCCATCGATACATTCAGTCATCCATTGCTGGACGCTGGATGTTAGGTCGATATATATATATATATATATATATATATATATATATATATCTATATATATATAATATATATATATATATATATAATATATATATATATATATACCGGAAACGCTCACCTGCGAACCACTTCGTACTAACTTTTTTGAGAACCCATCATACATGATGGGGATCCAAAATCTGAACCGTTCATGTGAAGCAACACCTCGTGAAACCCCCCCAGCCCAAATTTTACTTTGATCTAAAATTTGATGGGCCATTAAAAATGAAAACAGTTTCCTCCCTTGATTTGCATTTCTCTTTGCTATGGCCCACAAGAATTTTAGATCGGGGTGAAAATTTGTCGCATGAGGTTTCATGGGATTCCGCATCACATGGACCGTTCAGATTAGACACCCATGGCACGTGTACAAAGGTGCGCACGTGTGTAGGTGCGCATGGGAGCATGACTCTCTCTCTCTATATATATATATATATATAATAATAATAATAATAATAAAAGTACAATATATATATATATTAGATATTTTAAATAAATGTGGTGGGCCCCACGTGGGACCCACCTGTGCCATTTGAAAGACATACAACAGCTGTATAACTGTTGTATTGATGTCAGCTGGGACGTGGCCCCACCATGTTGGATGTGGTACATCCAACCGTCCACCCATTTGTCATGCCGGCCACTGGCCACGCTCATGGACCCCACCTGCATATATGGTTTTCATCTGCACCGTCTGTTTAGACGGTGCCAGGTACGGCCCCATCATGACGTATGTATTGTATCTACACTGTCCAACAGATTGATGCATGTGCTGCATCTATACCATCTATCAATGGGCCCCATGACACCAACAATTCTATGGGGCCCGCTGGTGTATGTGTTATATCTAAACCGTCCATCCATTTGGCAAGACTCATCTCAAGACCGGAAATGAGACAGATCTAGTTATCATATTGAACGTCTACCACTGGAACCCTTTGGGTTACAAAGTTTTGAATCAATATAATATTTATTTATCTTTCCCTCCCTAATCAGGTCCTTGTGACCTTATGAACAGTTGAATGGGAAACAAATGCTACGGTGGACCCTCTAAATTTTTAACTATGGGAATCATTATCACCACCGCTATCTGTGGTATGGTCTAGATGATCCCTTGATTTGATTCATTGTTTGGACAATGCTCTAAAATGATCTCTATAGTTGGATGAATGATGTGGCCTGAGTAATGTGGCCCACTTGTTGTATTTGAGAGGTCCATTGAGAGGTATTTGGGGCCCATGGGTTAAGGCCAATTGATTTGGCCCATTGGTATCAACCCATTTGATCGACCCAATTGATTCGGCCCATTTGATCGGCCCAATTAACTCAGCCCATTTGTATCGGCCCACTTGATTTGGCCCATTTGATTGATTTGACCCATTGTGATATATTCGAGGCCCTTGGGCAAAGCCCATTGTGACGTATTTGTGGTCTATGGTCAAGGCCCATTGTGATGTATTCGAGGCCCATGGTTAAGGTCCAATGCGATGTATGTTTGGCCCTATGTTGGCCACTCCTTGGGATTAATGCTGGTTAGATGCCCACATTGATGGGCAATGATGGTTGGATGTCCACATTGTGTGTAACGACTTAGAAAATTCCGTACGATGGCTCGAGTACCACCTCAGGCAAAAATCACTTAGGATCAAATCCTTTAGAAATTAGACAAAGTTAACTAAGTGTTAAACTAGATTGTATATGAAATCCGCACGAATCATTTTAAATACGATCTGCAAGGCCCAAAACTTGTGGAATCGTTAACGCTACATTACCCTAAAATCTAGGATCAAACTCATTACCCGACTGCTCTTGGGAGCACATTGAAACTTCGTATCGGATCTGGACCGCACATCAAAAGTCCGAATAATACGAAGTTATAGACTTAAGACCGCCTTGTTGGGCTTGATAACCATCTCAGAGGTCAAACCAAGATAGTGTCCCACGGCTATTCACTTGAGCCCAGAGTGAAGAGTGTGAGAAAACCTAGTTTTCTTTAGAAATCAAATCTCATTTAAGTAATCTGAGACTTGTTACTTGCGAGCCTGATATAAGCAATCAGACCGTCAGAATCTGACCCAAATACACCCTCAATCAGGAGAAATTTTATATACATGGTAGTGTACTTGAAATCCCTGATCGAGTTTCAGTGACCGTTGAACTGAAACTGGTCCGTCACGTGCGATCTGAGAATCCGACTAGAACGAAAACTTAACTCCACCTAGATCCAAGGTTGGTGAGCTTAAGTCCGACTGCACGCAGAAAAGAGGCCTCCAGAAGTGCTCCGTTGAGACGAAACAAGCTCACTTTGGATATAACCTAAGTATACCTTGACCCTGGGTCTATTTTGGTGATGTTTTAGGCTATATAAGGACCTTCAACACTCTCTCATTCAACCCATACAAATTTGAGAAAACCTTAGGAGAGAGAAGAGAGAAAAGAAAGAGAAAGTGTGAGAAGAGTGGGAGGATCTCCCTGATACTCTATCTGCCGCTATGTAAGCTTAACCATCCCGATCTAATCGCTTTTCCAGCGATTTCGACTTCATTTCTAGGTAAGAAAACCCTAACCCTAATCTGATTTAGGGTTTCAATTGATTCATTTATCGAAATAGCTAACACTACTTGTGCTTTAGGTCGTTATACTGTCGGGGAAAAAGACTTAGCATTCCTACCAAATTTATTACGCTTCTACGACGTAAGGTGCGGACTTTAGGTGTATAGGTTATGGTTTTCAAGGCTTTCAATGTCGGTTAATGATTTATAACTGATAAGGGTGCTATTACACATGCAAAATGCATAGTTTGTTTCGTTATACGAGTTTATATGAGATATGTAGGATTTAGGCTATTCTATGCATATATTGAAATGTTTGATTTTGTTTGGATTTTGGATTTGTGCTTAACATGTTTATTTGTCGTGAATATAGGCTTAATACATGTGTGACAACTCCTTAGCGAAAGGACTTGCCCTAAATCACGTCACGGAAAAATATGTTATATGTGATAAATGTGTAGCCCAAGTGTTTGTGAAAATGTTTAAGTAAACATGGATCCCGGAGTCATGCATGCCATGATTTTCGTCGTGGGTATACACGTGTGATATATGGGGCAACTCCCTAGTGAAAGGATTTGGTCTAGCACATGTGCAATTCATCATACATCATGTATGATGATGTTTGTAGTCTATGTGTTTGTGAAAAGGTATGAATGTGCTAGCGATCATCTAATACTCTTGTATGAGGCTCGAGATACAAATCTCGGTTACCTTAATTGTGTGAATGATTTCCTACATGTACGCTTTATTATAAATTCTGCTTTACTTATGCAATGATTGTGTGTGAAATCATGTTTGTGTTGTAATATGCTTGATTGTAAATACTGTTTCATAATATGCTTCTGTGATTGAAATTCTTGAACTATGAAATCCATTACGGTGGATTGTCTCACATGATTACATGATGAAATGGATTGAGTTTGGGACTATGATGTAGTCCAGGCAATCGGTAACGGAATTGAATTTGTGACTGAGATCCATTCGCCACGCGAGATGTGTTCGACGAACCTGAGTCGTACTTCGGTTGGCGGCAGTGGTTAGGCCACACGAAGTGCTTGCGTTTCATGTCGTTCAATTGGTCGTACGCTTGAGCTAGCCGAGCTCATCAAGTAACCCGATCTGTCTTATATATGTTCACCATGTTTGGATGCCTCTGTTTGAACCTAAGGTACCAAGCCTACTAGTGGAATCCCGTTAACCATGGTACCTCGATCCGCTAAGACTCATGAGTCGGGCATGGTGGTATGGGACACCGTGGTCGAGCTGTCGGCCTACACTGGGGCCACGAGCCTCCCTGTAGTGACCATTGAGCAACCAGACTCGTGAGCCGAATACGGTGGTATGGGACACTGTATTCGAGCTGTCGGCCTACACTGATAAGGTGATGGGGGAGTGGTGTAACGATTCTGTGTAACAGCCCTGACAGCCCTTTGTAGTGACCTCGAGAGTACTCTGAGTCTACGTGGAGGCGACGACCCTTCCGTAGCAACAAGAGTACAAACTAGGCCTGTATTGATAAGGTGATGGGGGAGTGGTGTAACGATTCCGTGTAACAGCCCTGACAGCCCTTGCAGCGACCTAGAACCACACTATCGTGTGAGATTATCTAGGATTGACGACCCTAGAATGGATCATTGTTTGGGAATGATATAAGGAAGGTACCTCAGTTTCCCAATCCTGCTGTTTGAAAAGGACTAATAACAACTCGGTAATCATGCTCATCATCGCACTGCATGTGCCTAGAAGATGTGGAGCACTGAGGGATGAACGCATGCAGCGGACGTAAGATGGTACCGTATGAGGGAGCATTGGTGAGGGCATGCATCATGACAGCATTTCATACTTGCATTAACAAGAGTACGTTGGATTGTTGATTGTACTGCTTTATCATTACTGTTTGACTGTTTTGATAACATGTTAACCTATGCTCTATTGTTCCACTGAGTTAGCTACTCACTCCCAAGTTACGAGACGGTGTTCTGGACACCCACCAGACTCTGTTTTAGATGCAGGTAGCGACGATACACAGGAGGCTGACCCTGATTACTATGATGATCAGGATGAGTTCTCCTACATGCAGTTCTCCGGCGGCTTTGGTTAGGCTATCGGATTGATGGGGCTATTGGGCTATCACGACAGTTGGACTATTCTTTTGACATTTTGTTTTTGATTCAGTACATGTATATGATGACTCAGCGAAGTAATCATACTCTAGTGACAGTTCGAAATCGTTTGTTTTTATACACATCTATATACATCTTCCAGTCTTCCGCTTGCGTTTTATACATTGATCTGGAGTATGGATTACTGTCTTGGTATAATCTCACTCATGTTTACTGCGCTAACACAGACAACATTCAATCATAAGTATTTATGTTGCATAAGTGATGTTTTGGAACTCGGGTGTTGAGTTGCTACTCGACCCCCGATTTTCAGGGCGTTACAAGTTGGTATCAGAGCATGATTTGGATTAAACCGGACCTGGGTTATGGTCACACGACGTACACTGTCGCCTTTCGACTTAGGTGGGTGCGAGAACAATGTAGAAACAGTTTTAGGCATCCCAGTTTCGTCCAACGGTGAAGTTCATTGAAAACGAACGCCGAAAACGAGTCTGTACTCAACCCTGGTCGCACGGGTCTACCTTAAAACACTCCTAGGCCATCTATTGATGGGTCTAGATCACAATCCACCCAATCCCAGCCGTTAAACATCGGTAAATACAAGTTTAGATCAGAAACTTCTCGAAACTACCCGAAACGGAGTGAAACGGGGTCGTGGGCCTACCCACGCATGTCCAGGGGTACCCAGGATGGGACTCATATGTTTTTAGGGCCTAGGGGGCACGAGGACCTCGCCCATGTGGCGAGCCCTCGCCCACTTGTCCAGGGAGTGGCGAGGCCCTCGCCGGTCAGCGGGCTCGGCCGGGCGAGCCGGTCGAGCTGATCGAGTTTGGGGGTTTAAGAACCCCCTGGTATGTGGGCCGTCCATTGCAACCACTCCAAAACCCTACCTCCAGAAAACCTCCCTCAAAGCTCTCTTTTCTCTCCAAACTTGTTGTCCTCTCTCTCAAATCACCCTCCCAATCGTCCAATCTATCATTTTCGGCCACAACCCATCCATATCCATCATTCACAGCCATTCCTACCTCCCTACCCTCTCCATTTTCTCACATTTGGGCTCCTACATGCCCCACTTGAAGCTCAAAATCGTTTAAGCACTCAACCCAGCCCATCTTTTCATTTCCTTTCTTTACACCCTGTTTATTGGGCCTTTATAACCACTGTTGAAGCTCCAATCCATGGGAAACCAAACCTCCAGCCCTTTTCTCTTTCTCTCTATCACTTTTCCTTCATTTTTCATAGCCCTATTTGAGCTCATTACGGCCTTTTTCTCACTTTCCACCGTCCTTTCTCTCATGGGAAAGAGAAAGAGTGCTGCGGATGAGGCTGGGCCTAGTCGCCCTACAGGTTCAAGGTGACCAAGAGGCACCGCCGCTAGCACGAGCATTGATCGGGAGTTGCAGACGAAGCGGGATCTTGATCTCCGAGTTCCTGCTATGAGAGCTCAGTTGGCGGCACTACCTCATGGAATTTATGAGGACCGTAGGGTTCTCTTTGAAGCCCAGGTGGATGGGCGACTCTTCGGTGAATACTACTTGTTCGAGCAATTGGAGGCGGCCCATTGGGGTCCGTTATTTGAGGTCAGAGGTCGCGCCAATGCAAGTACTGTCCGAGCCTTCTACGCCAACATTCACGAGCCTACACTGGAACCTTTGCAGTTTCGGCTCTCATGTGGAGTGGATCGGATTGCCACGGTTGATGTTAGATTGATTGCGCGGCTTATGGATATGCCCCTTGGTGAAGTACATGCTAGTGAGCAAAATCTGGGGAGTGTACGTGAAAGGAATCGTTGCACACGTTTCCTTTGTGGTGGCCGATTGGTTGAGTGTAGCCAAATAAGAGTCTACTAGCGTCCCATATGGTAGACGACTTTCGCCTACTACATCACATCTTCACATACAACCTCTACCCCAGACACAGTAATTGCAACGAGTGTACGCGACTCATGGTAGACTTTCTGTACCAAGTGGGGCAGAGGGCGAACTTGTGCGTGCCTACATTCGTGTTGCGACAGATAGTGAGTACTGCACCCTCCACCAGAAGCTCTGATTCACTTCCCTTCGGCCGACTCGTATGCAAGATTGCACGAGAGTTTGGCTACAGTCTGGGGATGGAAAGGCCGGCACCGATTCATCAAATCGATGAGAGTACTCTCCATCAGATAGAACTCGAGGCACGGCGACGACGAGCCCGATATGAGGAGAGTGAGGATGAGGCGAAGAGCGAAGAAGAAGAGAGTGAGGAAGGGAGTGAAGCTGAAATAGAAGAAGAAGAAGAGGAACCAGAGGCCCAGGATACCGAGGAGAGCTCCCCTCCTACGCCACCAGAGAAGGATGCGGTTCAGGCTGTAAGGGATGCTCGTATGGTTCGCATTGAGGAGGGCCAAGCCGCCCTGCGGCAAGAGGTTGGGCAGGTTCGGGCCGAGCTTGGTGAGACCCGAGCCAAGCTTGAGCAGACCGAAACCTTCATGAAACAGAATTTTAAGAAGGTGTCTCGCACATTGAGGACTATCCTATGCTGTGTACAGGACAAGGATGCCCCTCCTCCATCGCCTGACTCGGATGCCTAGTCATCCATGCTGTTGTTTGTAGTTTGTTTTGCTTACTGCTTTAGGCGGTTTATGTTTTCATGTTAATGGATGTAGTAGTTAGTAGTATGTTTTTAGTATTTGAAGCTTGGTTGTAATTAGCTCACATGCATCTTCTGTCATGATTCATGTAACCCTGTTATCCATGTATTGTGACAATTTTGCTAAATGAAATGCATGCAGCCTCTTTTGCTATGAAGTGTGTGGAATGCTTAAGTGGTTGTGTATTGTATTGTTATACTTCATCTTACATGCGTCGCACCCTATACTGTATAGGGATGCCACGGAAGTATACGAGGAGCACGACACCCCTCTTGCTCACTGATTCGATGGACCAGACTCCTTCCCGCAGAGGTGGTCCTACGGACCCGGGTTCAGTCTCAGATCAGCCTTCTGCTGGTCCTACAGGTGGCCTGCCACCTTTTACACCACCGGTTCATGAGCAGAACCGAGCATCCTCTTCGACACAGTGTGAGCCACAGGCTGCTCCACCTACTGATAGGTTTGAGCAGTTGATGATGATGATGCATCAGCAGCAGCACCAGCAGCTTATGGCCACTATTGCAGGGGCCTTATCTCAGGGTGGGAGTGCGACTCCACCTTCACCATCTACACGTCCTGTTGAGACTACAAAGCCTCCTGCTCAGGCTGAGAATGTGCCTCCACCCACACCTGCTGCATACCCTACTGGAGACGTGAGTACTCGCGGTCTTCTCGAGCGATTTCAGCGCTTGATGCCTCCTACTTTTACTGGTTCTCACAGACCCGAGGAGGCTGAGTACTGGTTAGACCACATCTCCAAGATGCTACAGATGCTCCATTGTACGGAGCAGGAGCAGGTTGAGCTGACCACCTTCATGTTTGAAAAGGAGGCTAGCTTATAGTGGGACAGTGTCCTACGGACAGTGGCAGTTGGATATGCATGGACATGGGCGGCTTTCGAGTTCCGTTTCCATGAGAAATACTACCCTCAGACCTACCGACACGAGAGGGAGAACGAGTTTTTGCGCCTCAGGAAGGGAGGCATGTCAGTTACCGAGTATGAGCATCGCTTCACTGAGTTGGGCCGTTTTGTTCCACTATACTTGCTGATGAGAAAATGCGGATCAGATGTTTTTCTGAGGGCTTGCGACCTGACATTCGGTTGAAGATGTGCTGCGTCAGTATACCCTCCTATGCTGAGCTGATACATATGTCTATGAGGGCAGAGCAAGATGTTGATCGGCTGACACGTGCTCGTGGTGCTATGGTTACGAGACCACGACCAGATATTCAGAGCAGGCCTTCCTCGGTAAGAGGCCTCGTATCGACTCTCCCGCTAGGACCACAGCGCCAGTAGTTCCGATGAGGCGTCCAGGTGTGACCTGTACATACTACGGGAGACCAGGTCACCCTGCAGAGAGCTGCTTTGCTCGGATGAGGGATAACGGGTTTCTCCACCGCAGAGGATTGATTGCCCTCACCCACAGGGTATATCGGCTCCACCTCTACGGACTGCCCCTGTTCATCCTTCCTTCCAACCTCCTGCACCACGCTTCAGGCCGCCTCAACGGCCCATGGTACCTCAACCCAACCGATCTCAGCAAGCGCGTGTTCATGCGCTTACAGCAGGGGAGCCAGAGACCGCACCTTCATCACCTATGGCCTTCGAGGTCACTGCACGTGTCCAAGGTACTCCCGTCTTCTTATTGGTGGACACTGGATCCACTACCTCTATGA
Organism: Magnolia officinalis; assembly: GCA_021015155.1. Lineage (NCBI taxonomy): Eukaryota > Viridiplantae > Streptophyta > Magnoliopsida > Magnoliales > Magnoliaceae > Magnolia > Magnolia officinalis. Next base: position 32,881,389 of record JAJHSJ010000014.1, read on the forward strand.
TATCATGCACGGCAGTCAAGCGACTGGGTTTGGACATTGCTCCTACGAAGGGAGTGAGGGTCATCACCGCCACGGGGACCTTCTCTGATGTTACTATGATATGTGAGAGCTGCCCAATAGATTTAGGGGGGCAGGACGGTACTAGTTGATCTGATTGTCGCCCCCCTATTTCATTATGACGTCATCTTCGGGATGGACTGGCTCACTGAGATGCGAGCAGAGATCGACTGCGAGACTAGGGTGGTGACAGCCTATGGACTTGATGGCACGACCTTTACTTTTCCTGTTCAGGTCAGCCACGCTACTCGGTTGAGATGTTACGCTTCTTCACTGAAGGATATTGATGGTTTGGTGCTTGTAGAGACGCTTGTAGTCCAGGATTTTGCGGATGTCTTTGAGATGATCCCTGGTTTGCCACCTTGGCGCGAGATCGACTTCACCATTGATCTTACGCCTGGTATGATACCCATCTCTCTGCCGACTTATCGTATGCCTCCATGTGAGATGGAGGAACTACGGAAACAGATTGATGGACTGGTAGAGAAGGGCTTTAGACGACCTAGTGTGTCTCCCTGGGGAGCACTTGTACTGTTTGTGAAGAAGAAAGATGGCTCACTACAGTTGTGTATTGATTACTGTAGGTTAAACCAAGTCACCGTGAAGAACAAGTATCTTTTGCCCAGGATAGATGATCTGTTTGATCAGTTGAAGGGGGCAAAGTATTTCTCGAAGATCGACTTGCAGTCAGGGTACCACCAGTTGCTCGTCAGAGATCAAGACGTGCAGAAGACAGCTTTCAGGACTTGTTTTGGGCATTACGAGTTCCTGGTGATGTCGTTCGGTCTTACGAACGCACCGACCGTGTTCATGGACTTGATGAACAGGGTATTTCGGCCATTCTTATACCGATTCGTCATCGTATTCATCGATGACATCTTGATATACTCTAGGAGTCAGGAAGAGCACGAGGAGTACATGAGAGCGGTGCTAGATACTCTGAGGAAGAACCAGTTGTTCGCATAGTACAAGAAGTGTGACTTCTGGCAGGAGGAAGTCAAGTTCATGGGACATGTGGTGTCCAAGGATGGGATAGCTGTGGACCTTACTAAGGTAGCCACGGTTCAGGATTGGAAGTAGCCTGGCTCGGTTACCGAGGTGAGGAGTTTTCTTGGCCTGGCAGGGTACTATCGACGCTTCATTTGGGACTTCTCGAAGATAGTCAGGCCGTTGTCACAGTTGACGCGTAAAGATCTGAAGTTCGCCTGGACTGAGAAGGCGGAAGCAGCTTTTTAGGAGCTGAAGGACAGACTGACGTCCGCCCCTGTATTGCCAGAGCAAGGGGTTAAGTACACAATATACACTGATGTGTCTCGCGTTGGCTTGGGTTGCACCTTATGCAGAAGGACAGGGTGATTGCATATGCCCCGAGACAATTAAGGAAGCACGAGGAGAATTACCCTACACACGACCTTGAGTTAGCAGCTGTCATCTTTGCATTGAAGCTCTGGAGACATTACCTCTACGGAGATGAGTTTGCGCTTTTCTGCGACCACAAGAGCCTTAAGTATATATTCACTCAACGGGACTTGAATATGAGGCAGCGCCGATGGATGGAGACCTTGAAGGACTTCGAGTACGAGGTTTCCTACCATCCTGGCAAGGCCAACCTTGTGGCAGATGCGTTGAGCCGCAAGAAGGCTATAACATTTGCGGCTCCGCTGATGATAGCAGAGTGGGATATGTTGGAGTTCGAGCGGGACTTCGAGCAGAAACTTACAGTGGAAGAGCCATTTGAGAGTGTCGCACACGTTCGGGTGCGGCCACTTATTGATGATAGGATTATTGAGGCCCAGAAGGGCGATGAGCAGTTGTCTGAGCTTCGAGAGCAAGCTAGCGACGCCGAGGACTCCGAGTGGCGAGTTGGCACAGATGGGGGCCTACGATATCGTGGCCGCGTATGCGTCCCAGATATTCAGGACTTGAGACAGGAGCTTCTCGAGACTGCCCACAAATCGAAGCTTGCGATGCATTCTGGTAGCACGAAGATGTACCAGGACATGAGGTGATCGTATTGGTGGGACAACATGAAGGTGCATATATCAGAGTATGTTTCACGTTGTCTCACGTGTCAGCAGGTCAAGGCCAAACATCGCCGACCTCCTGGACTGCTTCAGCCCATGCCCATAGCTGAATGGAAGTGAGACTTCATCTCTATGGATTCATATCGGGGCTGTCGAAGACGAGGAAGGGACATGATTCCATTGGGGTTGATGTGGACTGGTTGACCAAATCGGCTCATTTTCTCCCTATCATAGTCACGAACTCTGCAGACGACTTGGCCAGGTTGTACATCAGAGAGATAGTCCGTCTGCATGGAGTTCCTTTAGAGATCGTGTTGGACCGAGACACGCGATTCACATTTATCTTCTGGACTCATATACAGGAAGTGATGGGTGTGAAGCTGAAGTTCAGTATTGCGTTTCACCCTCAGACCGATGGGAGGGTAGACAGAGCGGGTGAATCAGATTTTGGAGGACATGTTACGGGCCTTTGTCTTGGATTTCAAGGACAGTTGGGATGACTGTCTTCCTTACGCAGAGTTTGCGTACAACAACAGCTTTCAAGCGAGTATTGGTATGCCTCCATATGAGGCCTTGTATGATCGCTCTTACAGAGCACCACATTGCTGGGCGGAGGTTGGCGAACGCAGTTTGATTAGCCCGGAGTTAGTACAGGCGACCTTAGAGAAGATCGACATTATCAGGCGTCGACTTCTTACGGCCCAGAGTAGACAGAAGAGTTATGCCGATACGAGGCGGCGACCACTGGAGTTTGAGGTTGGAGATCATGTATTCCTCAGAGTTTTCCCTATGAAGGGAGTCCTTCGGTTTGGGAAGAAGGGGAAGCTTACGCCGCGATTCATTGGCCCATTTCAAATACTTGATCGAGTGAGAGCGGTGGCATATTGTCTTGCTTTGCCTACCCCACTTGCAGCGGTACACAACGTATTTCATGTATCTATGCTGAAGAAGTATGTTCCTGATCCTTCACATATTATCAGATGGGAGCAGGTACAGTTGAGCGAGGATGCTACATACGTGTTGCGCCCGACGCGTATTCTTGACAGGAAGGAGCAGGTGTTGCGTAGCAAGGTCACCCACTTGTGAAGGTATTGTGGACTCATCACATTGAGGAAGAGGCTACTTGGGAGACAGAAGCCGAGGTTCAAAAGAACTACCCTCAGCTTCTCGAGGAGTACGAAAAGGTATTAATTTCGAGGACGAAATTTTTCATTAAAGGGGGGTAGATTGTAACGACTCGAAAAATTCCGTATGATGGCCCGAGTACCACCTCAGGTAAAAATCACTTAAGATCAAATCCTTTAGAAATTAGACAAAGTCAACTAAGTGTTAAATTAGATTGTATATGAAATCCGCACGAATCACTTTAAATATGATCTGCAAGGCCCAAAACTTGTGGAATCGTTGACGCTACATTACCCTAAAATCTAGGATCAAACTCATTACCCGACTGCTCTCGGGAGCACATTGAAACTCCGTATCGGATCTGGACCGCACATCGAAAGTCTGAATAATACGAAGTTATAGACTTAGGACCGCCTTGCTGGGTTGATAACCACCTCGGAGGTCAAACCCAGATAGTGTCCCACGGCTATTTGCTTGAGCCCAGAGTGAAGAGTGTGAGAAAACCTAGTTTTCTTTAGAAATCAAATCTCATTTAAGTAATCTGAGACTTGTTACTTGTGGGCGTAATATAAGCAATCAGACCGTCAGAATCTGACCCAAATACACCCTCGGATCAGGAGAAATTTCATATACATGGAAGTGTACTTGAAATCCCCGATCGAGTTTCAGTGACCATTGAACTGAAACTGGTCCGCCACGTGCGATCTGAGAATCCGACTGGAACGAAAACTTAACTCCACTTAGATCCAAGGTTGGTGAGCTTCAGTCCGACCGCACCGCACGCAGAAAAGGGGCCTCCAGAAGTGCTCCGTTAAGACGGAACAAGCTCACTTTGGATATAACCTAAGTATACCTTGACCCTGAGTCTATTTGGTGATGTTTTAGGCTATATAAGGACCTTAAACACTTTCTCATTCAGCATATAAGAATTTGAGAAAACCTAGGAGAGAAAGAGAGAAAAGAAAGAGAAAGTGTGAGAAGAGTGGGAGGATTCCCTGATACTCTACCCTGCCGTTATCTAAGCTTAACCATCCCAATCTAATCGCTTTTCCGGCGATTCCGACTTCATTTCTAGTATGAAAACCCTAACCCTAATCTAATTAGGGTTTTAATTGATTCATTTAGCGAAATAGCTAACACTACTTGTTCTTTAGGTCGTTATACTGTGGGGGAAGAAGACTTAGCATTCCTACCAAATTTATTACGCTTCTACGGCGTAAGGTGCGGACTTTAGGTGTATAGGTTATGGTTTTCAAGGCTTTCAATGTCAGTTAATGATTTATAACTGACAAGGGTGCTATTACACATGCAAATGCATCGTTTGTTTCGTTATACGAGTTTATATGAGATATGTAGGATTTAGGCTATTCTATGCATATGTTGAAATGTTTGATTTTGTTTGGATTTTGGATTTGTGCTTAACATGTTTATTTGTCGTGAATATAGGATTAATACATGTGTGACAACTCCTTAACGAAAGGACTTGCTAAATCACGTCATGGTAAAAATACGTTATATGTGAAATGTGTAGCCCAAGTGTTTGTGGAAATGTTTAAGTAAACACGGATCCCAGAGTCATGCATGCCATGATTTTCGTCGTGGGTATACACGTGTGATATATGGGGCAACTCCCTAGTGAAAGGATTTGGTCTAGCACATGTGCAATCATCATACATCATGTATGATGATGTTTGTAGTCTATGTGTTTGTGAAAAGGTCTGAATGTGCTAGCGATCATCTAGTACTCTTGTATGAGGGCTCGAGATACAAATCTCAGTTACCTTAATTGTGTGAATGATTTCCTACATGTACGCTTTATTGTAAATTCTGCTTTACTTATGCAATGATTGTGTGTGAAATCATGTTTGTGTTGTAATATGCTTGATTGTAAATACTGTTTCATATATGCTTATGTGATTGAAATTCTTGAACTATGGAATCCATTACGGTGGATTTTCTCACATGATTACATGATGAAATGGATTGAGTTTGGGACTATGATGTAGTCCAGGCAATCGGTAACGGAATTGAATTCGTGGCTGAGATCCATTCACCACGCGAGATGTGTTCGACGAACCCGAGTCGTACTTCGGTTGGCGGCAGTGGTTAGGCCACACGAAGTGCTTGCGTTTCATGTCTTTCAATTGGTCGTACGCTCGAGCTAGTCGAGCTCGTCAAGTAACCCGATCTGTCTTATATATGTTCACCATGTTTGGACGCCTCTGTTTGAACCTAAGGTACCAAGCCTACTAATGGAATCCCGTTAACCATGGTACCTCGATCCGCTAAGACTCATGAGCCGGGCATGGTGGTATGAGACACCGTGGTCGAGCTGTCGGCCTACGCTGGGGCCACGAGCCTCCCCGTAGTGACCATTGAGCAACCAGACTCGTGACCCGAATACGGTGGTATGGGACATTGTATTCGAGCTGTCGGCCTACACTGATAAGGTGATGGGGGAGTGGTGTAACGATTCTGTGTAACAGCCCTGGCAGCCCTTTTTAGTGGCCTCGAGAGTACTCTGAGTCTACGTGGAGGCGACGACCCTTCCGTAGCAATAAGAGTACAAACTAGGCCTGTATTGATAAGGTGATGGGGGAGTGGTGCAACGATTCCGTGTAACAGCCCTGACAGCCCTTGCAGCGACCTAGAACCACACTATCGTTTGAGATTATCTAGGATTGACGACCCTAGTAGAATGGATCATTGTTTGGGAATGATATAAGGAAGGTACCTCAGTTTCCCAATCCTGCTGTTTGAAAAGGACTAATAACAACTCGGTAATCATGCTCATCATCGCACTGCATGTGCCTAGAAGATGTGGAGCACTGAGGAATGAACACATGCCGCGGACGTAAGATGGTACGTATGAGGGAGTGCATTGGTGAGGGCATGCATCATGACAGCATTTCATACTTGCATTAACAAGAGTACTTAGGATTGTTGATTGTACTGCTTTATCATTACTGCTTGACTGTTTTGATAACATGTTAACCTATGCTCTATTGTTCCACTGAGTTAGCTACTCACTCCCACATTACGGGACGGTGTTCTGGACACCCACCAGACTCTGTCTTAGATGCAGGTAGCGACGAGACACAGGAGGCTGACCCTGATTACTATGATGATCAGGATGAGTTCTCCTACATGCAGTTCTCCGACGGCTTTTGCTTAGGCTATCGTATTGACGGGCTATTGGGCTATCACGACAGTTGGACTATTCTTTTGACATTTTTTTTTGATTCAGTACATGTATATAATGACTCAGCGAAGTAATCATACTCTGGTGACGGATCGAAATCGTTTTTTTTTTTATACACATCTTATACATCTTTCAGTCTTCCGCTTGCATTTTATACATTGATCTGGAGTATGGATTACTGTCTTGGTATAATCTCACTCATGTTTATTGCACTAACACAGACAACATTCAATCATAAGCATTTATGTTGCGTAAGTGATGTTTTGGAACTCGGGTGTTGAGTGCTACTCGACCGTCGATTTTCAGGGTGTTACGTTGTGCCTTTCCCTTAGCCTTGTTAGGCCCTTCTCATAATTCTTTTGTGGGTTAACCCAGATAAGTGGACCCCATTCGCCATAGAAGGATGATTTTCCACTATCAGATTGATATAACTACGACGAGAGACGATCTATATATGTTATGGTTGATCAGTTTATTCAT
>JAJHSJ010000014.1:32888376-32954085 GCA_021015155.1 Magnolia officinalis
GGGGAGGACTTTTCCCCAGCATAGGCCGACAGCTCGGCCACAGTGTCCCATACCACCATGTTCGGCTCATGAGTCTTAGCGGATCGAAGGTACCATGGTTAACGAGATTACCACTGGTAAGTTTGGTACCCTAGGTTCAAACAGAATGACCAAACATGGTGAACAACATTCGACATATCGGGTACTTGACGAGCCTGACTAGCTCGAGCGCACAACAAGTTGTGCGATATGAAGCACAAAAGCACTCCGTGTGGCCAACCATTATCGCCAACCGATGTACGACTCGGGTTCATCAGACACATCCCTTGTGGCGACATAAATCTCAGCCACAACCTCAAGTCTAATACCGAATGTCTGGACTATAGACATAGTCCCAAAACTCAATCAATTCTCATTCGTAACATGTGCAATAAAACATGATAAACAAAGTAATACAAGCATGCTAGTAGGCATGTCATAAGGCATGTTATAAAGCATGATATAAAGCATGTAGTAAAGCATGTTATAGCGCACTATACAAATAGGGATACAAATACATATACATCATAAGTGAGTGTTTAGAGTAAACAACGACATGGAGGGAATCATACATGACTCTAAGGTAGTTGAGAATTCCATCTCAGCATCGAACTACGGTACGAAACACCTAAGCATTTACACTCACAAGCATTTACACAAACACTTAGAGTACACTATTCCAACATACATGACGTATGTTAGTAAAATACGTATTAGGGCTATCCTTTCGCCAAGCGAGCATTTTATCCATGTATACCATACTCATACAGCAATAAATCATGACAATTGCATTTCCAATATTTATACATATACGGCATTTCTAGGATACACAATTTCAACATACCTAATGTTTACAAGCAAACATGTATTACGACGATTCCTTTCGCCAAACAAGTATTTTATCCATATATTGTATAATCATACATTAAATAAACATGTCAAACATTTTTCCAAAAAAAATACGTATACGGTATTTCTACGTTTACCTAGAGTATGTGAAATTCCATATTCTACAACTTTAATCGAAACAGAAAACGGAAAGCACTTTGTACATGTGCAATTGCATACAGATCATGAATCTATCATTATCTGACATTGAAAGCGTTGAAAACCGTAACCTATACACCTAAAGTCCTCACCTTGCTCCTTAAAATCTCAACGGATCAGTAAGGTTTGATGAGCTTTCGTATTAGGAAGTTTTTGAGCCTAAAGAGTGAAATCAGTTAGTTATTTCACAACCTATAGCCTATACACCTCAAATCAGATCTAGGGTTAGGGTTTCTCACCTTAAAACGGAGTTGATATCGTCGGGAAAGCGCCTGGAAAGAGGCGGTGCAGGCCGTGCGATGATCGAAAGCAGTAGGAGAAAGGTGCTCCCACAAATCTCAAGTTTTCTCTCCCTTTTCTCTCTCTTTCTCTAGGGTTTTATCCCAAATTCGTATGGCTGTGAGAGGGGCTGTTCTAAGGCCCTTATATAGCCTAAAACCTCTCCAAAATAGACTCCTGTTCAAGGGGTACGTCTATTATAAGCATTTCGGCGCTTTTCCCGCTCAAAAGAGGGTTTCTGGTGGCCCTCCTTGAGCCAAACGTCAAACTTAAGCTCACAACTCATGGATCTACGTGGGATTACGTTTTCATCTCGGTCGGATTCCCAGATCACACGTGGCGGACCATTTTCAGTTCAACGGTCAGTGGGCCACGATCCGAAATTCCAAGTACATGTAAATGTTCCTGAAATTTTTCCTGATCCGAGGGTGTAATTTGGTCTGATTCTGACGGTCTGGTTGCTTAATACTGATCCGCAAGCGAGTAGTGTCAGATCACTATTCCAGATATTTATTTTGTAAAGAAAAGAGTGGTTTTCACACTCCCTCGCTCCGGACTCAAGCGAATGGCCGTGGGACATCGACTGGACTCGATTTCCGAGATGGTTGTCAAGCCCAGTGAGGCGGTCCTAGTTCCTTAACGTCGTGTTAATCGGACTTCCGATGTGCGGTCTAGACCTAATACGAAGTTTCAAGTCATTTCCGAGAGTAGTCGGGTAATGAGTTTGATCCTAAACTTTAGGGTAACTTAGAGTCAATGATTTTGCAAGTTTTGGGTCTTGCAGATTATATTTAAAGCGATCCCAACAGATTTCGTGGCTAATCAAGTTTTGCACTTAGTTAACTTTGTTAAATTTCTAAAGGATTTAATCCTAATTGATTTCTGGTCGAGATGGTACTCGAGCCAAAGTATGGAAAGTTACGGGTCGTTACAATTGTGTGGCCATGCAACTAGCTCAATCCTTGACAATTCTCTGTTCTCCTTCATCTTACACCCGTGGGCCTCTCGATACATGAGTTCTGTGATTCTTTTACTTCCAGAGCTCTCAAATATTCCAAGTATCCAAATGAGAAGGCCGTGAATGAGTATCTATTGGCATCTGCATGTGTGAAGCCCTAAATGTACATGCGCGTAATATTTCTCCATTGTGTGGTTGCGCAACACATACCTGTTACATGCATGTGCAACACATACTTTGTTGTGCGAGATGCATTTGTGTGGTGGCACCATAGATCTTCCAATCTTATCTTACTTCCTAGCCCCCCAGCCGCGTAACTCCCTTTTCCTGTATTCTTTATTTAGTTGTGCGGTCGCGCAATACATCTCTATTGCATGACCATGCAACATATTCTTATTGTACGAGGGCACAAGTAATTTTATGCCTCAACACATGCCCCATCGATCCTCCTTTGAATTTCCTTCAAAGAATGATATTAGGGGATCGAACCTTCATTTTCATAAACTTCTTTTCACAAAACTTCATCTGTTGTCCGGTTGCGCAGTGTATTATTGTTGTCTGATCGGACTTACGCAACACCTATTCGGGTCCTTCTGGCTATATAAACCCATCATTTGTATTAATTATTACTCTCTACCTTATTCCAGCATTATGTCAATTTGATTATGGGTGTAATGCCTCAAGTTTTCGTGACCTGAGTATATACTTGTGCTCGAGAATTCTGGGTTTTAATAAATTAATAATTGGATGCTTCAAAATTATGCCTTTTTTTTATAAAGATTACGTCCAATTACATTCATGAAGGTAACCATTTACGAGAATAAACCAACCATATTATAAATCTTATTTCATTTAAACGTAAAAATTCAACTAATCGCTTAATGCTCACCTAGTTGGGATCTTATTACAAATATCTAAATTCACAGCATGAAATGTAAATAAAACTAAACTAAGGTGAAAGCATGGGCAACATCATCTGATGTCACTTGCAGTCTTCCATGGGAAGATCATCCCTCATATCTTTAACCTGCGCATCACCCTAATCATTTGTATGGTTGGAGAGGGTCAACGCCCTACTTATAATGATGGTTATCCTTCAAGATTAACATAATTCAAATAATTTCTCAAAGTAAAGAAAATATAAAGGTTCTGATACTTTCTGTACTCCACCACTAGGAATGGTTTTGATGTGCGCAACCAACCTACATGAATGCATGCCTAACATAGTGTGTGTGGCTCATCATATATAATGACTGCCACATTGTGGAATATAATTCGTAAAAATATGGCTCGCTCTGTATCTCATAATTATAGAGATTCGTCGGCATATCCAACACTACTATGGATTTACGTAAACACTTCGATATGACACAAAACATGGATTGGATGAATTACGTAACACGATTTGTTCATGGAGTGACTAATTGCAACATCCAATCCCAAAAAGCTAATGTAACACACATTGTAGAGTGCTTATATTGATGTGTGCACCACTAGCCAAATCCAAGGATTTACGTGTCGAGCAAGAGAGTCACTACCTAGAGTGCATTACGTCCATGATAAATACATACAAGTCTCTAGTTGTGACTTCTTCAACACATCACTAACATTAATAGAGAATTAAATCAAACTATAAGAGTTTTGGAACTCCAAGACACATGCCTAAGCCATAACATAAGAAGAGTAGCACAAGGCTAACCCAATAAAGGGAAACAGACTAGCAATAAGCTAACTCCATAAAAGAGAAGAGTAGCAAATATGCTAACTCAACAAAATAAGAGAGAGGAGCAAAAGCCAACTCAATACACGGAGGAAACAAGCGTCGCTCTTCAAATCAGAGAAGGGAAAGGCTTGTTTCAATCACTCTACATGAATTCATAAAAAGTCCAGTGGTGTTTTCATAAAATAATCAATCTGGAATTACAATAAAATAAACCTTAATAGGGTAGAAAATAGTCCATACACTTCAAAGTGAATCAATAGGCACAAAAGTGCAATTTTAGGTCAAACGGGTCACCTAATAAGTCTAAATTACTCCAAAAGTGAGTCTCACTACTGTAAAGTTTAAAATATGGATTTTAGATCAGATTAATATCGTTTAAATCATAAGGTTTGCTAACATAACTATTCGGTCCATTGGATGCATAAACTATGCACCGTTCGGTAACCTAAAAGAAAGAAGGGAAATAGAAAGAGAGAGAAAATTAGAAAGAATTTACCAAATTAGAAATTTCTATATTGGGATCCTGTAAAAGAAAAAAAGAAAGCAATTAGTTTTTAAAAAGGAAATAAGGAAAGAAACCTAGTTTCTAAAAAAATGAAAAAGGAAAGTTTCTAAAAACAGAAAAGAGAAAGTTTTTATCATAGATTTAGAAAGTACTTTCTAAAAATAGAAAAGGAAAGTTTCTAAACCTAGAATTAGAAAGAAAAGTTAGTTTCTAAAATAACTCAGAAAAAAAAACCTAACCTAAAAATAGAAAGTAGAAAAATCCTAATCTTAACATAATTCCAAAACTAGTCAATCTCAGAAAAATGCAACTGTTAGTCCCTAGCAACGACGCCAAAAACTTTTTCACAGCCCCAAGTGTAGGGTCACGATGTAGTAATAATCTTGGTGAGACCGAGGTCGAATCCATAGGGACTAATCTCGTGTGTATTCTGAATTTAACTAGAGCTAGAACTAGATGAAGAACTAAAACTAATCTGAATAATTGAAAGAGTAATTGTGATTAAAGTGATTAAAACTAATAAATTCAAAGGTGGTAACTAGGATTTCCAAGGATCCACCTATAGAGATCAGGCAACCCTCTTACTTGATTCAAGTCACATGATTGGAATTGGAGTCCTATCCTATCCAATTGGAAGATATACAATTAAGATCAATCTGAACTTTCCTTGACCTAATTCTCAATGGAGGAGAATTCTGATAATTGAAAGAGATTCCATCACCAAATCATGCCCATGGGATGATGGCTAACAACAGGATTTACCAATCCCACAATCTCAAAATCAGGAAAAGAAGATACTCAAAGTTATTACAGATATACTGTAATTTGAGTCACAATAAACCATTAAGAACTGAAATATTCCTTTAAAATCAAACTAGAATCAAAGAAGGTTCAACATAAACATGAATCAAAGTAAAAGAAAGAACCCATCATGCTATAAGCTTCACCTCTTAGCCCTAGCTAAGAGGTTTAGCCAATCATAGACATGATTGAACTAAAATCTATTAATAAAAAGCATAAAAATGACTAAGGAAGAAAAAAAAATCTTAGTGACAGCTTCTCCATGCTTTTTCTCCACTCCTCAAACCCTAGAAGATACGTAAGAACATTCTAAGGACTCTTATTTATAGGTTCGTAACTCCAACTTTCACACCGAGTTGGTAAAATCCGAAAATTGCCTCAAATTTACGCAGTCCGTGTGCTGTCTGTGTAACCTTAGACGAGTCAAGAAAAACCTTCAACTGGTCGAGGATGACAGGAAATTAGAGGATTTTGTTGCTGGAGTTCGAGTCGACTTATCTTTGACTAGTCGAGTAGGAGCCTTAGACTGGTCGAAGTAGGGCCTAGACTAATCGAAGCAGACAAATTTTTAGGGTTCCTTTTTTTTCACTTCAAGTCTTCAATTCTCTTCATTCTCACTTAGTTTTCTTGGATCTTTGGCATGTGAATTCTTCATTTTTGGTGTCATAAGATCCATCCTTGCTTTGGTGATTCTTGAGCGTTAAATCCATGCTTTTAGCATCATTTTCAATCCAAACTCTTAAATTCACCTTGCAACACAAATATGATTAAAATAGAACATTAAGCATTATCATATTCATAAAAATAAGTAATAAATGGGGGATAATATGTAATATTTGACCCTCAACATTCACCCCCTTCTAGGACTCTTGAACTATTCCATACTTCTACTATAGCGGTCTGAAACCGCAATTTCAATTGGTATCAAAGCGGGTTCCTTTGAAAAAAGGTTTAACAACCTAGAGGGAGATCTTAACAAAAGTAGTAATTATGGATAACGAGGAGATAAATGAAAATAAAATCAATGAGGAAAAAAGAAGAAGAAGAAAAAGAGAGTATACACGATGCCTATGATAAACTCTACATACATAACATTAGTATTCTCAGAAAACTTGGCATTTTAGAAACAAAAATAAACAATTGCAAAAAGATATAGATGAAACATCAGGAATAAATACACAAATGATAAATGATCTTCAGCAATATCATATTGAAAATGACAAGCTTGAAAGAACCTCAACGTCTCTTAAGTCTAAAAATCAGAAACTAAATAAACAGATTGAACTCTTAGAATCAGAAAATAAAGATCTCAAAAATGAAAATCACAAACTAAGATTCGATTTAGAAAAGTCAAAACAGTCTATCGAACTTAGTTACAAATTTTTACGAAGTAGTGAAAAACTGAAAAAATTCCTTGGAATGGGAAGAAGCCATAAGGACAAAAGAGGTTTGGGCTATGAAGTTGGCAAATCAAGCCCCGTTCCTGCATCACCTATGATTAAGAAAACTGTTGTATCTGGAAGCAATACTAAAAACACTCCAATCTATCATTCTTGTGGAGACTTGGGACACTATAAATTTGAATTCTTGCATATAGTAGGTCTCACTTCACTTCAAGGTTAAACCATATAGGAAAATTCAAACAAACCGGAAAAGTAATACAGAGAATAAAGAGTCCTTCAAAGCATACACCAAATGAAGGAAGAAAATACCATACTCCTCCCAAAATGACTAAGAGGATGGAGGAGTTGATGAATTAAGTAGCTCAACTGAATTGAAAAACCAAAGATTTAATGAAATAAGGAAATTCGGTTGAGTTACCCGAAAAATTCAAAAAGCCCCAAGATGAGAACAAAGCCACATCTCCAAAAAGGAATGTCACCAAATGGGTTATAAAGAATAAGAACAATTGCCTTGTAATTCATACTGCACTAAAGGCAAGCAATAGTTCTAAGTGGTATCTTGATAGCAGATGCTCCAGACATATGACAAGTGATCGGACCCACTTTTGTGACTATTCAAAATTTGATGGTGGGTTGGTCACATTTGGTGATGGGAGTTCCGCCAAGATTGTTAGAAGAGGTACAATAGTTGGGCCTGGCTTGCCCAAAACTGAGGATGTTCTTTGTGTAGAGGGATTAAAACATAATCTCCTAAGCATTTCCCAAATCAGTGATAAAGAACACTCAGTCACATTCTCCAAAAATGTGTGCAAGATCTCAGATCTCGTAGGTAAACTTATCATGAAAGGTCTTTGCACAAGTGATAACTGCTATGTAATTGAAAGCAGTGAAGAGAGTGTCCCACCCACAAAATGCCACATGGCCCTAAACGATGAATCCAAGCTGTGGCACCAAAGACTTGGACATGTCCCCTACTAGAATTTGGCTAAATTGAGCTCGAAAAATTTGGTGAGAGGTCTCCCTAAGATCAAGAAGAAGGAGAAGATTGTGTGCGGTGATTGTCTTAAAGGAAAACAGATAAAGGTTGGACACAAAAAGACAACCTCCGTAGCAACTTCCAAACCACTTGACCTATTACACATGGATCTAGTGGGACCTACTAAAGTTGAGAGCCATGGGAAAAGAGATATTTTCTGGTGGTAGTGGATGATTACTCTAAATTTACTTGGGTCACCTATCTTTAGAAAAAATCCAATGCATTTGAAGAATTTCAGAAGATGGCAAAATGACTTCAAAATGAAAAAGGATATTGTATAAGTCGTATTAGGAGTGATCATGGTGGGGAGTTTGAGAATGATCGATTTGAATTGTATTGTGATAAATATGGAATCTGACATGAATTCTCAGCCCCAAAAACACCTCAATAGAATGGAGTAGTGGAAAGAAAGAACCGGCTATTGCATGAAATAGGCTCAGTTATGCTCAATAGTAAAAACATGGATAAAAGTTTTTGGGCCGAAGCAGTCAATACTGCCTGCTATATAATTAATAGGGTATATCTTAGAGCAGGATTGAACAAGACTCCATATGAGTTATGGAGTGGAAAACAGCCTAATGTAAAATATTTTTGTGTCTTTGGTAATAAATGCTATATTCTTAAAGACAGAGAACATCTAGGCAAATTTGACTCTAAAAGCGACAAAGAGATTTTTCTAGGATATTCGAAAAACAGTCATGCTTATAGAGTGTACAATTTAAGGACACTAACTATTCAAGAATCTGTCAATGTGGTTGTTGATGACCAACCACATGATAAGAATAGTCCTGAAATTGATATAGAGGATGAAGTAGACATGCTCACAATAGGTAAATCACATAACAAAGTCACTTCCCCTCATGAACTTCAACCGTCGAACAACTTGCCAGTCATTAAGGATCATCCCATCAATCAAATCATTGGAGATCCTAATGATGGTTTGAAAACTCGACGCCAGCTTGAAGGTATTTTTAGTCATTTGTGCTTCACTTCTAAAATTGAGCCCAAAAATGTTATAGAAGCTCTCCAAGATGAGTTTTGGATTGCAGCCATGAAAGATGAGCTTCAACAATTTGAAAGGAATGAAGTGTGGCAGCTAGTTCCCAGGCCACTTGATACTAACATCATTAGAACAAAGTGGATCTTCAAAAACAAGTCTGATGAATATGGGAATGTAGTAAGAAATAAAGTAAGACTCATAGCACAAGGCTACTCACAAATTGAGAGCATTGATTTTGATGAGACATTTGCCCCTGTAGCTCTCCTCGAGTCTATAAGAATTCTCATGTTCGTTGCTTGTGCGTTAAAATTTAAATTATTCCAAATGGATGTCAAAAGCGCCTTCCTCAATGGTGTACTTGAGGAATAAGTATACGTCAAACAACCAAAAGGATTTCTGGATCCTAAGTATCCTCAATATGTATACAAATTGAGTAAAGCGCTTTACAGACTAAAGAAAGCACCCCGAGTATGGTATGAGCGTTTGACACAACTTTTGCTAGATCACCATTTTTGTAGGGGGAGTGTTGATAAAACACTATTTATGCAAAAGATTGGGAATATCATGCTCATTGCCCAAATTTACGTGATGACATAGTCTTTGGATCCAGCTGTGAAGATGCTGCTTATGAATTTGCTAAATTGATGAAATCTGAATTCGAGATGCGCATGGTTGGTGAGCTGAATTTCTTTCTAGGATTACAAGTAAAACAATTGGCAAATGATATATTTGTATGTCAGTCCAAATATGCAAGAGATTTGATAAAAATATTTGGACTCGATTCTAGTCGCACTCAGAATACTCCCATGAGCACCACTCTTAAACTTTCTAAAGATGTCAATGGGAAGAGTGTGGATTAGCACTTGTATCACAGTATGATAGGCAACTTACTCTACCTAACCGCGAGTCAGCCTGACCTTGCTTTTAGCATTAGCGCATGTGCTAGATTTCAGGCCGATCCTAAAGAATCACACATATTCGCGGTAAAGAGAATTATACGATTTGTGGATGGGACTACTGACTTTGGCTTATGGTACCCATTTGACACATCCACCATCATTGCTAGGTATTCAGATGCTGATTGGGCCAGGAACATTAATGATTGTAAGTCCACCATTGGAGGTTGTTTCTATATTGGAAATTGCCTTGTATCAAGGCACAATAAAAAGCAAAAATCAATCTCATTGTCTACTGCTGAGGCCGAATACATTGCAGCCGGTAGTTGTTGCGCACAACTTTTATGGATAAAACAAATGTTGATGGATTATGGTATTCAACAATCTACAATAACACTATTTTGTGAAAATACAAGTGCCATCAATATCTCAAAAAATCCAGTTCAGCATTCTCGAACAAAGCACATAGACATCCGACATCACTTTATACGTGAACTTGTCGAGGAAAATATTATCATGCTAGAACATGTGCCTACCGAGCAACAATTAATTAACCGATATATTGACAAAACTGCTGGATGCCAACAGATTTAGGGATCTCCAAAAATCTATTGGAGTTTGTACGATTTAACATTGTAAGTGCTATGGCTTCCTACTCCTTTGGTTGTCAAATTTTGTGGTGCCAAAAACACAATCTATGTCTTGTGTAGCATGTTGATTCATATGTTCAAGATACTACATCTTTGCTTCAAGTCAAGAACGAAGAACTACTTCAAATCATTTTAAGAAATGCAAGTACAAGTTACAACGAAAGTAGTGATCTTGTTCAAGACTCAAGTTAGTGTACAACTCAAGATAAAGTGTAATTCAAGTTCTAAAGATCACAAGTTCAATGCTACATCAAGTATAGAAATCTCAAGCTTCACAATCTTCAAAAGGTCAACTATTATCTGAAGAAATGAAGACTCAATATCCATACTTCACATTCAAGGTATGAAAGACCTTAGATTGACCTTAGGGTAGGTCATTTTGTATATATAATTCAAATTGAATCTTTTTATAAGTGTTTGGTTTGTTCTAAGACTAGTCCTGGACTCTGTTCAACTAGTCCTAGAACTAGCTCGACCAGTCCAAGAAATTCCAAGACCAGTCCTATGTTGTTGCAAATTTTCAGAATTTTCTGGTTGACCTTCGACCAGTCTTGGAGTCTGCTCGACCGGTCGTAAGAACAGTGTCGACTCATTCAAGACCAATCCTACAGCTATGACTCAAACTCCAGCAACCATTCCTGGTTCCACACGACCAGTCATGGGTTTGTCACGACCAGTCATGGAGGCCTCATGACCAGTCGTGGACACCCTACGACTAGTCATGGAACGGTTTTATCCGATCTCGCTTAAAATTTCAAAATGCAGTTTGACCTACGACCAGTCGTGGTGGCCACTCGACCAGTCGCAGAAGAGATTTCTGCATCTACAAATAGAACACGAATTTTAAAGTTTCTCAATCCAAATTCAAGTAAAATCAAGGCTTCACTCTGAGATAAGTTTGTATTAAT
The DNA here is from genome assembly GCA_021015155.1 of Magnolia officinalis. NCBI lineage: Eukaryota > Viridiplantae > Streptophyta > Magnoliopsida > Magnoliales > Magnoliaceae > Magnolia > Magnolia officinalis. The sequence goes on from JAJHSJ010000014.1 coordinate 32,899,601, forward strand.
TTTTAAGCTACTTTGTGCATATTTAATATTCTCTTTTATTAGCTTTGTCAATTTGATTTCGTTTCTATATTCCAATCTGAATTGAAAAGAGGAATTGTTGTATTCCTTCTTCTTGGAATCAAAATCAAATAGAGCTAGCCCAACTAGTTTAATTTAAAATCAATTAGAACCTAGAACCATTTCAAAGTGAGTATTGGACAATTGAACTTTTATATTCAAACTTCTACTCGGATTGGTTCTTCCGGGCTGCTACAAAAGGAGAAATCCAGGTATTTTACATTTGTGTAAATTTTCATTGCTTTTGGTTTCTTTTGAGATTGAGCCAGAAAAATCTCATTGTGTTGGTTATCTGAGGAGAGTCAGAAAACTCAGAAAGTGGAGTTTTTGAATTGTGTAAGCCCATTTGAAAGACACAATTGTGAAGGTTTTAGGTGAACCTGACAAACCTATTTTCATAGTGAACGCTGATATACCCTGTGTGAGGATATTAGGAGTGGAGTAGCAAGTTGTGTGGTTGTTGTTTAACAGTCGGTGAACACATAGGCGAACCACTATAATTATTTGTGTCTTGTGGTTTGAATCTTTATTTAATTTCTATATCCTTTATCATTCAAAGTTGTGGAATGTATGTGTGGATGTGAATGTTGCAATATTTACATTTCAAGCATTGTGGGAATGTTGTAACAGTTTAGAATTTCAATTCTTGCTATTTCCTTTATTCCTCTTTAATTTAAGATATTGATACTTATACCGTTCTAGTAAGGTTGTCATGCCATAAACCCTTGGTTTTTATGGTGTAAGGTTGTTCTTAGAACATCATTTGTATCAGCCTCTCAATACTAGAATATTAAGGTTGCTTTACATTTCTGTATTGTGATTAATTTAAAAGTACTATCTTTCATTTATTTGTTTATAAAGCTATCTTATTATTTAATTCCGCTGGTATCATTTTAAATTTGGCATAGTCCTATTCACCCCCCCTCTAAGACATATAGCTAGGCCTTTTCGACTGGTATTAGAGCCTAATAGCTTGTTTTAATTGTTATTTGGATTTATTTCCTAAGCTAATCGATCTAAGCTATTAATAAGATGTCAAATTTTGATAGCCTTTTAGTCACTAGGCCTCCACCATTTGATGGCTCCAATTATGCCTATTGGAAAGCCAGGATGAGAATTTTCCTTAAATCCATGGATGAGAGCATGTGGCAAGTCACGGTGACTGAATGGATCCCTCCTACCACTGAAGTGACTGGTATCGATGGATGAAAATCAATGAGAGTAACACCTTATTTTTCTTGGACCACACTTCAAAAAAGTGAGAGTAGTGCCAATGCAAAAGCACTAAATGCAATCACTTGTGCACTATCACCAGATAAGTTTAAAAGAATTATATCCTGTGATACTGCAAAGCAAGCTTACGATATTTTAGAAATGACACACGAGGGTACATCAATTGTCAAGAAGTCTAAAGTCCAAATCCTAACAACTAAATTTGAGAAAATACATATGGAAGAAAATGAAATGTTTATGGACTTCTATATTAGACTGAATGACATTGTAAATTCTACGTGGGGTCTTGGCGATAAAATTCCAAAAAGTAAAGTGTGTGCAAGGATACTACGCTCACTACCTAAACGGTTCAACTCAAAGGTAACTGCGATCCAGGAACTTCGTGATATGGACAATATGAGGGTAGAAGAATTAGTTGGGTCTTTACAAACCTACGAGTTAAATTTTAAAGCTCCTAAAGGTAAATCTATTGCTCTTAAGTCTTCTAAATGTATTTTTCAAGAAAATTCTGATTTTGAAAATTCTGAAGATGATATGGCTCTCTTAGTGAAAAAGTTTTACAAGAATGTCAAAAGTAAAAAGAGGGTTGACTTTCAAAAATTAAATGATAAGAAAATATCTAAATCTAAATCTAAAACTTGGAAATCTTTAAAAGATAGTCAATATTACAACTGCCAAGAATATGGGCATTTAACAAACAAACGTCCTCAAAAGGACAAACCTAAAAAGAAAGGAATGTTGGCTACTTGGGACGAATCTTCTGACACTGTAGCCTCTTCTGAATCAGAAGATTCTGATACCGAGTCGGGCAATGAAGTCAAAACTCTTATGACTCTAGCCAAGTTCACTTTTTCAGATCATGATGATTCTACCAGTGAAGAAAATCTGAATAGTGATCATGAAAATGAAGAAGATCTTCAAGATGCTTACAATGCCCTATACAAGGAAAGTTGTAAGATTGCGGTAAAACTAAAACTTCAAAAAGAAAGGTTTTCAAAGCTTAAAGAAAATTTTGATTATCTTATTTTAGAAAATTCCCATATTTCAGATTATTTTAAAAAATGCAAATGCAATTTAGAATTCAAAACCTCCCAGATTGAAAATCTGAAATCTGAAAATGAAAAACTTAAACTTGAAATATCTTCACTTTTGAGTTTAAAGGATACATGGAAGTATGCCCAAGGTGATCCAAAGTTAGAAAAACTTTTATCTGTATCAAGAAAAAGTGGCGACCAATCCTGATTGGGCTTTGATAAAATGTTCCTCCTAAACAGAAGAATACTTCTCCTAAGTTTGTAAAAGGAGAATCCTCAAACTCAAAACAAAAAAGTTCTAATCAAAAGTTTTCTATAGATGCTAAAACTTTTCAATCTTTCCAAATTAAAAGTAACCATATCAACTACAAAAATCAGAACTGAAACCCTTTAGCTGTGAAAATAGTTGATATACTTAAGGAGCTCTTAAAATCTAACTCAGTGGGTCATTCTTACAACAACTACAAACATAAGAAGACCAACTATACTCCTAAACCCAAAACAGTTATGAAGTGGGTTCCTAAGGTTACTTGCTTAGTTGCACACATGACTTTCAAAGCTTCAAGTCATTCAAAATGGTACCTAGACAGTGGATGCTCCAAGCACATGACTGGTGACAAAGGTTTGTTCACCACTCTTAAAGACATGACTGATGGTTCAGTCACATTTGGTTATGGTAGTAACCGCAAGATTATTGGCCAAGGTACGGTTCAACTTTCTAACCTCCCCTTATTTAAGAATGTTTTGTACGTTAAAGGTTTAAAACATAACTTGTTAAGCATTTCTCAAATATGCGATAAAAATCATAGTGTTAAATTTTCTAACCTACGGTGTGAAATATTAAACAAAAATGGTTCTGTAATATTAACTGGTCGTAGAACTTCTGAAAATTACTACATTGTAATTGATTCTAGCTCATCCAATTAATTGTGTTACATGGTCCATATCGATGAGACTGAGTTATGGCATAAACGCCTTGGACATGTACACTATCGCAATATTTATAGATTGAGAAAAAGAGAACTAATAAGAGGTCTACTTAAACTTAAAAAAGTAGACAAAATATGTGGCAAATGCCAGATTGGCAAGCAAACTAGGAGTTTTCACAAAAAGGTGAACTCCAATGCCACATCAAAACCGCTCGAACTTCTTCACATGGATCTGGTAGGACCAACCAGGACGGAGAGTCGATGTGGCAAAAAATACATACTGGTGATCGTGGATGATTATACCAGATTTACTTGGGTAACCTTCTTAAGAGATAAATCAAAAACCTTTAATGAAGTAAAAAGGATTCTCAAATGGATCCAAATTGAAAAAGGTTCTCAAGTTAGTAAGATCCGTAGTGATCATGGATCAGATTTTAAAAATAGCAGTTTTGAGAAATTCTGTTGCGATCAGGGAATATCTCATGAATTCTCTACACCCAAAACACAAAAACAAAATGGAATTGTTGAAAGAAAAAATAGAGTGCTTCAAGAAATGGCTAATGTAATGTTGAATAGTATGAAGCTCCCTGAAAATCTTTGGGCTGAAGCTGTAAATACTGCCTGCTATATAATCAACCGGATTTATATAAGTAAATCTAATAATAAAACTACTTATAAACTATGGTTTGATAAGAAGCCTACTGTCAAATACTTTTGAGTTTTTGGCAGCAAGTGCTATATTTTACGTGACTGTGAAAATCTGGGAAAGTTTGATATTAAAAGTGATGAAGGTATCTTTTTAGGGTATTCTTTAAACAGTCATGCATATCAAGTACTGAATAAGAGGACCGGTGTGATTCAAGAGTCCATCAATGTGGTCATTGAAGGTCACTTGAATACACCTGCCCCAAGTTCAGATAATGATGAAGTTCTTTTAATTGACGAACCAGATACTTCATCAAATCAAACTAATTCTGAACTAAGGACTATCAAAGATCATCCAACCACTCAAATTCTTGGAAACCCTCTCACTGGTGTGCGCACTCGTAGACAACTAGAAGACATATGTATTACGTGTGCTTTACATCCCAGATGGAACCGGCTAACGTATAAGAAGCCCTTACTGACGAAAACTGGATAGTAGCTATGCAAGAAGAACTTAACCAATTTATGAGAAATGATAATTGGTATCTTGTTCCTAGACCTACAGATAAACACATTATAGGAACTAAGTGGATTTTCAAAATAAGTCTGATGAACTTGGTAATATAATTCGAAACAAGGCTAGATTGGTTGTACAAGGGTACACTCAAATTGAAGGCATCGACTATAATGAAACCTTTGCCCCAGTAGCTCTTCTTGAGTCAATCAGACTATTCATATTCATTGCGTGCTTTAGAAAATTCAAAATTTATCAAATGGATGTAAAGAGTGCCTTCTTAAATGGTGATCTACATAAAGAAGTTTATGTTAAACAACCAATGAGTTTTGAAGATCCTAAGAACACTGATCATGTCTATCGCCTTAAAAAGGCTCTCTACAGTTTGAAACAAGCTCCCAGGGCATGGTACGAAAAATTGACTAAGTTTTTACTAAGTCATAATTTTCTAATGGGAAGTGTTGATAAAACTCTGTTTATTAAGAAACATAACGATCATATCTTAATGGTGTAAATCTATGTTGATGATATTATTTATGGATCTACCTGTACTAACATGACTGTTGAGTTTGCAGATTTAATGAAATCTAAGTTCGAAATGAGCATGGTTGGGGAATTGAATTATTTCCTAAGGTTGCAAGTAAAACAACAACCTGATGGTATTTTTATTTCTCAAACCAAATATGCTTTTTATTTAATTAAAACGTTCGGATTTGAGAATGGTAAGAATTTTGATACTCCTATGAGTACAACATTAAGACTCTCAAAAGACTCTACAGGTAAAAATGTAGATCCTAAAATATATCACAGTATGATTGGTAGTTTACTTTATTTAACTGCAAGCAGACCAGATATTGCTTTTAGTGTTGGTATTTGCGCTAGATATCAATCTGACCCTAAAGAATCTCATCTAACTGCGGTTAAGCGGATTATGTGATATGTCACAAGTTTTGCTAATTTGGGTCTCTGGTATCCATACAATACTAGTGTTTAGTTGGCGGGGTACTCAGATGCTGATTAGGCTGGTAATATCGATGATAGAAAGTCAACTAGTGGTGTTTGTTTCTATATTGGAAATTGTTTAGTTTCTTGGTTTAGTAAGTAGTAAACTTCTATATCACTTTCTACTGCGAGACTGAATACATCGCAGCTGAAAATGCATGTACTCAGCTTGTTTGGATGAAACGCATGTTAAGCGATTATGGAATTGCACATGATTCAATGGTTTTATATTATGACAATTCCAGTGCAATAAATATTTTTAAAAATCCAATTCAACATTCACGTACAAAGCACATTGACATTAGATTTCATTACATTCGTGAATTAGTGAAAGAAAAAAATAATTTCATTAGAATACATTCCGACCGAGACTCAACTTGCTGACATTTTCACTAAATCGCTTGACAAAAGTAGGTTTAATAAATTGAATTTTAATCTTGGTATGTGCAATTTAAATTGATTATTCATGCATGTGTGTATCATAGTGTATATATATCTGATAATTTATTAATTTAAATTTTACATTTTGATGAAAAATGCATGTTTTTATTGGTTCAAGACCAGTCGAGCTCGACCAGTCGTGTTACGACCGGTCGAGAACGGTCCTCGACCAGTTGTGTAGCGCGTTGAATCTCTTAAAAATTGGGAAAAAACTCATCTTCCTCATTTCCTATTTCTTCGTTAATGGGCCGTAGCACGACTATTCATACCCAACTGTATGATTCCTTAAGGTTAGTGCATCATTTGTGTTTTTCTTGTAGATTCTATTCAATATTACTTCATTTTCACTCTTGGAGTAATTTATTTTGTGATTCATTGCAATTTTGGAGTTTTCTTTTGAAAAATCTTATCTTAGCAAACCCCACTCTATAATCTTTGCATCTTCTTGGTTCTTTGATTTTCCTATTGCAAATGGATTCTAGAGGGAAAAAGAAAACTTCCCGTCGTCCGTCGTCCTCTCGTCCTTCAACTATCACTAGGCGCCATCTTCGGTCACCCGAAGATGATCTCTCTCATGTCCGGGATTTGCGATTGTGAAACGTTATTGTTGAAAGACCTGTGTTTATTGATCACATTGCTCCTTTTGGTATCCTTCCTCTTCTCCAATCTGTAGGCTGGGATAACATCCTACATTGGGGTGAGCTTGCATACCATTCTATTGCTCAGGCCAGGATTGCTTGCATTTCTAAATCTTCGACTGAGAACTTAACATTTAATATAACAACAAGAGAAGGTCCATTTGAAATAGACCGTCATCTGATTTTGGCTCTAATGGACATACCTGTTAATGACGAGGGTATTCCTATTCATACTCTAGTTGAAAAACCGTCGAAAATTGAAAAACGTATGTTAACCAAAGATTTATGCAATATGGGTGTTCAATGGACTCATAAAGGGAATGTTCTCTCCTCAAAGTATTTGTTACCCAGAAACAAGGTTCTCCACAGAATCTTTACTTCAAATTTGTATCCGCGTTTTGGTAACAAAACTGAACTGACTTCCTTTATGATTCAGGTTTTGTATTCTATCGTCATTGGTACTAAAGTCTGTTTACCTTCTTTAATATGTCATTTCATCATTCAGTTTCGTCTCCATCCAGGACACAGTGATATTTCATTTGCTTATCTTATGACTGTGTTAGCTTCTCACATGCTAGTTGCTATGCCTGTTGAAGAGGCTCCTATTCTTCATCTTATTTTTAAGAATTTTAATATAAACAAGATGAAATTAGAATTGGCTCCCGGCCAAAGAGATGTGGGTGGTTGTGGTGTTGATGCAGGGAATGAAGAAGAAGGTGACGATCTTTCTCCTGATGACATAAATATGGATGACATTTTTGATGAAATTGAATCAGATTCCACAAATGATCCGGACTATGAGCCATTCGATTTTGATGCTCGTCTTCGTGCACTTGAGGAGAAGGTTGAGAATATGAATGTTGCCCATGATTTGCAATTTAAATATACGCGCAAGTATCTTAGGCATTTAAACAAGAGCCTTCATCAACTTGATCTTAGCATACCTGCTCCTTCATCAGAATCTGATTAAATGTTTTTACTCATTGGTGTGTAATAACTGTTAGATTATTTTGGTTTCTTTCAGTGTGTGCTAGACTTACTCTGGATTATACTGGTTTATGATATATGCACTTTGAATTTGCTTTTATATCTTTTGTCTATTTAACTCCTTTATTACTCTCTTATTGGACTTCCACTTCCATTTATTCCTTTCTTCCTTTGTCATATTGTGACAAAAAGGGGGAGAGTATTTTAAGTTTTTTAAATATGGATGTATATGGATTGTGGGGGAGTAGCATAATTTTTATGGAGGATCTATGTGTGCTACTCAGGGGGAGTAAGTAATGAAGAATTTGTGAATGACAACTGGTGCATGATTCGTTAATCAGGCTGTAACTGGTTTACTTTTATAACTGGTGCATGATTCTTTATGTTCATATTGATCATATTTCTGTTAAGCGTGTTTTGTCAAAAATTTGACAAAGAGGGAGATTGTAAGTGCTATGGTTTCCTGCTCCTTTGGTTGTCAAATTTTGTGGTGCCAAAAACACAATCTATGTCTTGTGTAGCATGTTGATTCATATGTTCAAGATACTGCATCTTTGCTTTAAGTCAAGAATGAAGAACTACTTCAAATCTTTTCAAGAAATGCAAGTACAAGCTACAACGAAAGTAGTGATCTTGTTCAAGACTCAAGTTAGTGTACAACTCAAGATGAAGTGTAATTCAAGTTCTAGAAGATCACAAGTTCAATGCTACATCAAGTATAAAAATCTCAAGCTTCATAATCTTCAAAAGGTCAACTATCATCTGAAGAAATGAAGACTCAATGTCCCTACTTCACATTCAAGGTATGAAAGACCTTAAATTGACCTTAGGGTAGGTCATTTTGTATACATAATTCAAATTGAATATTTTTATAAGTGTTTGGGGTCTGTTCTAAGACCAGTCCTGGACTCTGTTCGATTAGTCTTAGAACTAGCTCGACCAGTCCAAGAAATTCCAAGACCAGTTCTAAGTTGTTATAAATTTTCAAAATTTTTTGGTTGAGCTTCGACCAGTCCTGGAGTATGCTTGACCAGTCGTAGGAACAGTGCCGACTCATTCACGACCAGTCCTGCAGCTACGACTCAAACTCCAGCAACCATTCTTGGTTCCTCACGACCAGTCGTGGGTTGGTCATGACCAGTCATGGACACCTTACGACCAGTCATGGAACGATTTCATCCGATCGCGCTTAAAATTTCAAAATGTAGTTCGACCTATGACCAGTCGTGGTGGCCACTCGACCAGTCATAAACGCGATTTCTGCATTTATAAATAGAACATGAATTTTAGAGTTTCTTAATCCAAATTCAAGTAAAATCATTCTGAGATAAGTTTGTGTTAATTTTTTAGCTACTTTGTGCATATTTAATATTCTCTTTTGTTTGCTTTGTCAATTTGATTTTGTTTCTATATTGCAATCTGAATTGAAAAGAGGAATTGTTGTATTCCTTCTTCTTGGAATCAAAATCAAATAAAGCTAGCCCAACTGGTTTAATTTAAAATCAATTAGAACCTAGAACCATTTTAAAGTGAGTATTGGACAATTGAACTTCTATATTCTCACTTCTACTCCGATTGGTTCTTCCGGGCTACTACAAAAGGAGAAATCCATGTATTTTACATTTGTGTAAATTTCCATTGCTTTTGGTTTCATTTGAGATTGAGCCAGAAAAATCTTATTGTGTTGGTTATCTAAGGAGAGCCAGAAAACTCAGAAAGTGGGGTTTTTGAATTGTGTAAGCCCATTTGAAAGACACAATTGTGAAGGTTTTATATGAACCTGAGAAACCTATTTTCATAGTGAACGTTGATATCCCCTGTGTGAGGATATTAGGAGTGGAGTAGCAAGCTGTGTGGCTGTTGTTTAACAGTTGGTGAACACACAGGTGAACCACTATAATTCTTTGTGTCTTGTGGTTTGAATGTTTATTTAATTTCTATATCCTTTATCATTCAAAGCTATGGAATGTGTGTGTGGATGTGAATGTTGTAATATTTACATTTCAAGCATTATGAGAATGTTGTAATAGTTTAGAATTTCAATTCTTGTTATTTCCTTTATTTCTCTTCAGTTTGAGATATTGATACTTACACCGTTTTATTAAGGTTGTCCTGCCATAAACCCTTGGTTTTTATGGTGCAAGGTTGTCCTTAGAACATCATTTGTATCAGCCTCTCAATACTAGAATATTGAGGTTGCTTTACATTTCTATATTGTGATTTATTTAAAAGTACTATATTTCATTTATTTGTTTATAAGGCTATATTATTATTTAATTCCACTAGTATCATTTTAAATTTGGCATAGTCCTATTCACCCCCTTTAGGACATATAGCTAAGCCTTTTCAAACATTACTTAGGGGTCCACTATGTTTGACTGTCATATTTGAGGAATCTTAGCCTCAATATTAATTTGTTTTGAACATATATGTATATTCAATTTTGATCCGTGAGCTTTACTAATTTTTTTAGACATATATTGTGAGACTCGTATCCTAGTTCGTACCGTTCCGTAAACTTCCACGGTCCTCCCAGTTGAATTCTGGCAACCCGTGACCTGTAATCGGCATTTACGCGTAACCCTAAGTCATATCCTATATTCCAAATTTGGCTCGACCTGAGACTTGTACCTCTGGGATCGCGCCATCATCGTGGTTCCGACGCCGCGTCTCACTCGCCGAGGCAATCCCCAAGCCAGGAGATGTGGGCACGCGTTCAGTTCGAGGAAAATGCCGTGCATTTACAAAACCCAAGAGAAACTTTCAAATCAATCTCATCAATCAAGTTCACATCACCTCACATGTCAAGTACATGTCCCTGTAAGTGCTATGTTTTCTAGCTCCTATGATTGTTAAATTTTGTAGTGCCAAAACCTCTTGGATTTTTTATCTTGTGTAGCTCATCTTCATGTCCAATACAATTATTGTACAAGCTCAAGATGATCCATTACAAGGTGTTGTACTTTGAGATTCAAGCATCACAAGTATAAGAATTCAAGTACAACATCAACTGATAGTTCAAGCTTTCAAAGCTTCATCTAAGGCAAGACAATAGTCTTTCCTTTGGTACTCAAAGCTCAAGGTGAAGTACAACTCAAGTACCTTAAGCTCAAGCTTCAATGTATTTCAAATTCAAGCTTCAAAATGTCTCAATTTCAAGCTTCGTCATATGTCAAGATATCAAGCTTCGTGAACTTCAAAGAATAACTTTCAACTGAAGCAAAAGAAGATTCAATGTTCATATATCGCTTATAAGGTATGAATGACCCTAGATTGACCCTAGGATAGGTCATTTTGAATACATAATTTAATTGGGTTACTTTATAAGTACATAGTCTGTTTTTCGAGTAGTCTTAGACTATGTTCGACTAATCTTAGCACTGACTCGACCAATCCAAGAAATTGCTCGACCAGTCCTGAGTTTTTACTAATTTTCAGAATTTTTTGTTAAATCCTCGACCGGTCGAGTGAACAGTGTTCGACCAGTGCTCGACCAGTCCTGCAGGCTCGACTTAAAGTCCATCAACTAAATTGAGTCCCATACGACCAGTCGTGGACAGGACTCGACCGGTCATGGAGGCCACTCGACTAGTCGAACAGGTCCTTCAACCAGTCGTGGAATGGCCTGATCTTATCGCGCCTAAAATTTCAAATATTTGTTGGTCCTTCGACCAGTCGAGCCGACCTTTGGGCCAATCGAGTGAACAATTTCTGCACTTATAAATAGAGCACGAATTTCAGAGTTTTGTATCCAATTCAAGCAAAATCAAGACACCACTCTGAGAGATAAGTTTGTGATATTCTTTAGCTATTTAGTGCTCATTTAATATTCTCTTTAATTAACTTTTTGCATTTGATTTTGTATTCTATATTCCAATCTTATTTGAAGAAGGGATTAGAATTTTCCCATTTCTTGGAATCAAAATCAAATCAAGCTAGTCCAAGGTGATTTAATCTAAAATCTATTTAGATCTTAGAACCATTTCATAAGTGAGTGTGAACATTGACCATCTACGATTGAACTTCTACTCCGAATTGGTTCTACCGAGCTGCAACAAAGGAAAATATCCAGATAAGTATTTTACTATTTTGTAAATCTATTCTTTTAGTTTCTTTGAGATTGTGCCAGAAAAATCTCTTTCTTTTGGTTTGTCTGGGGTGATCCAGAAAACTCAGAGTGTGGGGTTTTGAATTGTATAAGCCCACTTGAAAGACACAATTTTGAAGGTTTTAGGTGAACATTGAAAATTCTATTTCATAGTGAACGCTAATATCCACTGTGTGAGGATATTAGGAGTGGAGTAGTTGTGTGGCTACAGTTGGTGTACACATAAGCGAACCACTATAATTCTTTGTGTTTGGTGGATGTGTGGTTTATTTCTTTATCTTTTATGATTTAAGATTGTGGGATGTATTTGTGGATGTGAATGTTGTAATCTTTATGTTTTAGCATTGTGTGGTGAATGTTGTAATAGATTAGTTTCTATTTCTTTCATATCCTCTTCAGTTTGAGTTTTTGATACTCACCCACGTTCTAATAAGGTTGTCCTGCCATAAACCATTGGTTTTTGGTGTTAGGTTGTCATTAAACCAAGTTTGTATTAACCTCTCAATACTTGATTTTTGATGTTGTTATTTCCTTTAGTTATTTGCAATTCATTTGGCTATTTTATTGTTTATATTCTAATCTTTATTTGGCATAGTCCTATTCACCCCCCCTCCCCCTCCTCTAGGACTCTTAGCTCGGCCTTCTCAAGTGGTATCAGAGCCTAATAGCTCGATTTATTTTTTATTTTGGATTAATCTCCTGAGCTAATCGATCTGAGCTTTTTAAGATGTCAAATTTTGATAGCCTTTCAGTCACTAGGCCTCCACCATTTGATGGCTCCAATTATGCCTATTGGAAAGCCAGAATGAGGGTTTTCGTAAAATTCATGGATGAGAGCGTGTGGCAAGCCACAGTGACTAATTGGACCCCTCCTACCACTGAAGTAACTGGTACCGATGAATCTAAATTGATAAAAGTCTCACCTTATTTTTCTTGGTCCGCTCTTCAGAAAAGTGAGAGTAGTGCCAATGTAAAGGCTTTAAATGTAATTACTTGCGCACTATCACCAGATGAATTCAAAAGAATTATATCCTATGATACTGCAAAGCAAGCTTGGGATATTTTAGAAATGACACACGTGGGAACAACAATTGTCAAGAAATCTAAAGTCCAAATCCTCACAACCAAATTTGAGGAGATATGTATTGAAGAAAGTGAAACTTTCATGGACTTCTCTACAAGATTGAATGACATTGTCAACTCTATATGGGGACTTGGGATAGAATCCTAGAAAGTAAAGTCTGTGCAAAGATACTACGCTCACTCCCTGAACGGTTCAATTCAAAGGTGACTGTGATCCAGGAACTTCGTGATACGGATAATATGAGGGTAGAAGAATTGGTTGGTTCTTTACAAACCTATAAGTTAAACTTTAAAGTTCCTAAAGGTAAATTATAACGCCCCGAATTTCGAGAATCGAGCAAAGCTTAACTCCCAAGATCCGTCGCATCACTTATGCAACATAGATAATGACGTTTAAATGTTGTCCATATTAGTGCATTAAACATGAATGAGATTACACTAAATCAACATATCATACTCCAGAGTTAAAGTAATTAGGTAAGTAGAAGACTGAGATAGATATAAAAAGTATGTAAGTGTTTATCAATCCCCAGAGTCTGAGTATGTTACCAGGCTAAATAAATACATATATGGTTCCAAAATTTACAAAATATCAAGTGTAAATGTTCAACTAATCCATAACCCTGTAATCCCGGCGACGCAACTCTATGTCTACACAGACCAGCCAGAGAGCTGCACGTAAGAGAACTCCTCCTCGTCAAAGATTCCGGCTCCGTTGTGTAAGCCTCACCATAACCTGCATCTAAATCAGGGTCTGATTGGTGTTTTAAAACACCGTCCCAGAGTGGGAGTGAGTGATCAACTCAGTGATACTATAAGGCAAAGGTTAACATGCTATCAATTCAGTCAAGCAGTAATGATAAAGCAGTACAACAATCATATCCTAAGTACTCTTATTAATGCATGAATGGTATACTGTAATGATGCATGCCCTCTCCTGCACTCCCTCAGCGACTTCATCTCACGATCGCGCATGGCAAACTCCCTAAATGTGTGCTTCCTCGCCAAAGCACATGCAATGCGGTGCATGGTCGTGTTAGCCAAGTAATTGATTAGGCTTATTCATAAAGCAGATTCGGAAAGCTAAGGCACATCCCTTTATATCATTAACCCAACGGGGATCCATCTATGGTCATCAATCCTAGTTAATCACATACAATAGGCAAGTTGTAGGGCATCACCCCTAATGAAAGCAGTGGATAGGTAAGTTCAATTGATTATACTCGAGGTCACTATGGGAGGCTCGTCACCTGAACATAGGCCGACAGCTCGAATAGAGTGTCCCATACACCACCATATTCGGCTCATGAGTTTGGGTTGCTCACTTGTCATTACGAGGAGGCTCGTTGTAACGCCCTGAAAATCGGGGGTCGAGTAGTAACTCAACTCTCGAGTTCCAGAACATCACTTATGCAACATAGATAATGATGATTAAATGTTGTCTGCATTAATGTAGTGAACATGAGTGAGATTAAGCCAAAACAACATATCATACTCCAAAGACAGTTAAATTGCAAGCGGAAGACTGTGATAGATATATAAAATGTATAAAAATTGTGGTGAGTCTCCAGAGTGTGATAACATTACCAGGTTAAATAATTACAAGTATAGTTCCAAAATATACCAAATGTGTAAGAGTAATGGCTTCTATCCCAAGTACCATAGCCCTGTCAATACAATACCAGGTCTTCATAAACCTGACAGAGAACAACATGTAGGAGAACTCCTCCTCCACATCACAATAGTCCGGCTCTGCTTCATAAGCATCGCCATCACCTGAAACTCAACAAATCTGGTTGGTGTGTACAACACCGTCCCGTAACGTGGGAGTGAGTAGCTAACTCAGTGGAACAATAAGGCATAAGTTATCATGTTATCAATTCAATCAAGCAGTAATGATAAAGCAGTAAAATCAAACATTCATAACTACTCTTATTAATGCAAGTATGAATGTAGTCATGATGGATGCCCTCACTGACATACTCCCTCATGCGACACCCTCTTCGTTCGTGGCATGCTTTCATCCCTCAGTGCTCCACATCTTCCAGGCACATGCAATGCATGATGAGCATGATTACCGAGTTTTTTGATTAGTCCATTTCAAACAGCAGGATTGGGAAACTAAGATACCTCCCTTGTATCATTCCCAAATATGATCCATTCTAGGGTCGTCAATCCTAGACAATCTCATACGATGGTGTGTTTCTAGGTCACTGCAAGGGCTGTCAGGGCTGTTACACGGAATCGTTGCACCACTCCCCCATCACCTTATCAATACAGGCCTAGTTTATACTTTGTTACTACGGGAATGCTCATCGCCTCACCGCAGACTCAGAGTATGCTCGAGGTCACTACAAAGGGCTGTCAGGGCTGTTACACGGAATCGTTGCACCACTCCCCCATCACCTTATCAACGTAGGCCGACAGCACGAATATAGTGTCCCATACCACCATAATCGGCTCACGAGTCTGGTTCCTCACTGGTCACTACGAGGAGGCATGTGGCCCCAGCGTAGGCTGACAGCTCGACCACGGTGTCACATACCACTATGCTCGGCTCATGAGTCTTAGCGGATCGAGGTACCATGGTTAAAAAGGATTTCGCTGGTAAGTTTGGTACCCTAGGTTCAAGCAGTAGCGTCCAAACATGGTGTCATACATAAGACAGATCGGGTTGCTTGACGGGCTCGGTTAGCTCGAGCGTACAACAAGCTGAACGACATGAAGTGCATAAGCACTTCGCGTGGCCAACCACTATCGCCAACCGAAGTACGACTCGGGTTCGTCGAATACATCTCACGTGGCAAATGAATCTCAGCCACGCATTCATTTTCGTTACCGATTGTCTGGACTATAAATATAGCCCCAAACACAATCAATTGCAGATAAATAAAACAGTAATGGATCAAGATTCAAATCATACAATCAAGTCTAGTATTGTCCGTTTAGGGCTGTCAGGGCTGTTGTACGCACTCGTTGCTCCATTCCCCCATCACCCATGACGGATCATACAACATAAATATGAATTTAAACATATGCATTACATAGATAAAATCGTAAAAGCAGTTGAGCATGTTATGAAGCACAACACAAGTATGAGTTTGTACATATTCAATTCCTAATCACACAGATATCTAAAGAAATCATACACATAGTTAAAGAAGTTGAGAATCATATCTCAACACCCTTAAACATTACAATTTACTAATTACTATCCATTCAGACATTTCAACAAACACTTTAAAATACATACATCAACATACGTGACATATGTTGATCACATAGGCATTTGGCCAAATCCTTTCACTAGGGGGTTGCCCCAATCATAACACGTGTACACCCATGACGGATAGTCATGGAAAGTAGGAATTCAAGTTCCATATTCATTTGAACATTTTCACAAACACTTGGGCTACACATTTCACAATATATAGCATATAGTGGCCGTGGCGTGATTCAGGGCAAATCCTTTCGTCAAACGGGTATCGCCATTACAACAATCATATATCCATGACAATTAGTCATGGCGAGCACGAATGAGAATTCTATACTCATTCAGTCATTTTCACAAACACTTAGAATACGCTATTACAACATACATGGTGCATGTTAGCAAAACATGTATTAGGGCTATCCTTTCGCCAGGCAAGTATTTTATCCATGTATAATATATTCATACATCAAATAATCATGGCAAATACATCTCCAAAATTTATACGTATACGGTACATTCTAGAATACACACTTTCAACATACATAGTGTATATAAGCAAAACATGTATTAGGGCGAGTCCTTTTGCCAAACAAGTAATTTATCCACATATAATATATTCATACAACAATTAATCATGTCAAACACATTTCCAAAATTTGTACATATACGGTACTTTCTACAAATACCTAGAGTATGTAGAATTCCATATTTTTCATCTTTAATCGAAACGGAAAACAGACAGCACTTTGTACATGTGCAATTGCATGCAGATCATGAATCTATCATTATCTGACATTGAAAGCATTAAAAACCATAACCTATACACCTACAGTCCGCACCTTTTGTCGTAGATTCGTAACGGATCTGATAGGTTTGCTAAGCTTCCGTATTCGGCAGTTTGGCAACCTATAGAACGAAATAGGTTAGCTATTTCATAACCTACAACTATCAAAACCCCAAAACAGATTAGGGTTAGGGTTTCTTACCTAGAAACGGAGCCGGAATCGCCGGGAAAGCGTTAAGAACGGAGTGGTGGAGCATGGATAGCAGCAGGGAAGAGTGGCAGGGAGAATCCCCCACAACTCCCACACTTTCTCTCTCTTTTCTCTCTTCTCTCTCTAGGGTTTCTCTCAAATTCGTATGGCTGCAATGAGAGAGGGTTTAAGGTCCTTATATAGCCTAAAAACTAACCGAAATAAACTCCAGGTCAAAGTATACTTAGGTTATAACCAAAGTGAGTTGGTTTCAACTCAACGGAGGACTTCTGGCGGGCCTCCTTGAGCCAAAGTCGGACTTAAGCTCACCGACACCGGATCTAGGTGGAGTTAAGTTTTCGTTTCGGTCGGGATTCCAGATCACGCGTGGCGGACCAGTTTCAGTTCAACGGTCAGCGGATCTCGATCGGAGATTTCGAGTACATGTAAATGTGTATGAAATTTCTCCTGATCCGAGGGTGTAATTTGGTCTGATTCTGATGGTCTGGTTACTTACAAAATGTCTGCAAGCGACACGTGCCAGATCACTATTCCAGATATTTATTTTGTAAAGAAAATAAGGGTTTTTACACTCTCTCGCTCCAGACTCGAGTGAACAGCCGTAGGACACTGTCTGGATTTGATTTCCAAGATGGTTGTCAAGCCCAGCAAGGCAGTCCTAAGTCCTTAACTTCGTACTGTTCGGACTCCCGATGTGCGGTCTAGACTTGATACGAAGTTTCAATGTGTTCCCAAGAGCAGTCGGGTAATGAGTTTAATCCTAGACTTTAGGGTAACCTAGCGTCAATGATTCTACAAGTTTGGGTCTTGCAGATCGTATTTAAAGTGATTGGTGCTAATTTCACAGATACTCTAGTTTAACACTGGCTAATTCTCGCCTAATTTCTAAAGGATTTAGTCCTGAGTAATTTCTGTCTGAGGTGGTACCTGGACTTTTGTAGTTTGTATATAAAGTGATCCAAGTTATACTACTTAGCTAGTTTAAGATAGTGTCTAGGGTGAAAGTACTTAGAAAATTTAAAAAATAAGGTGGTGAAGGGTGGGATTTGTGAAGAAAATGGTTTGAAAAGGGATTTGAGGCTTTAATCGAGTGTTTGAGAAGTTAAACCGATGTTAAGATTGACTCATCACCTAAGGACGTCTAATTCCAGGTTGAAAAAAATCCGGGTTGTTACACTCGTCACCCCAACATAGGCCGACAGCTCGACCACAGTGTCCCATACAACACCATGCCTGGCTCACGAGTCTTAGTAGATCATGGTACCATGGTTGAAACGGGCTGTTACATCGGTAAGCGGTACCTTAGATTCAAGAAGTAGTGTCCATACATGATAAACACACATTAGGCCAATCAGGTTAATTGACAAGTTCGATTTATACGAGCGCACGCTGAGATAGTCGACATGGAGCGCATAAGCACTCACATGGCCTAACCACTGTTGACATCACCGTACGACTCGAATTCATCGAACGTATCCATTGTGGCAAGACTAGTTCGACCACTCGATCGGAAACCGTTACCGATTACCTCGACTATGTAGTAATCCCAATCATACTCAAATGCAATATGTAATCACACGTGATAGTTATCACAACATTTAACGAACAATTCAAACACAATAATCATTTGAGCATTTTATAAAACACATAATAAACATATTATCATACATATGCATTTCATACATAAATCACGTAGTTGAATTTAAGGTTACATGATGGCATTTATATGTGTAGATAAGGTAGTTGAGAATCCCATCTCAACACCCTTAGTAAATACATTTCATCAAACAATTACTCATTCAGACATTTTGTCAAACACTTAGTCTACACACTACTACATACATGACCTAACTTAGTTATAGCATAAATTATGGCAAATCCTTTCACAAGGGAGTTGTCATACATGCAAAAAACATGTATTCTAGATTAAAAGTCATGGCAAGTACACATCATAATTTTAATTTCATTCAAACATTTCAACAAACACATGGAATGCATTATACAGTCACATAGTTCACACACACATGTATAATTTATCAAATACATCATAACTAAGTTCATATGGTGGCAATCAATTCAGACATAAATCATTGCCGACGTTGAAAGCCTTGAAAACCATAACCTAAATGTTTATAGTCCGCACCTTTCGTCGAATTGCTCATTCCAAACACGGTTTGAATCCTACACTTTCGTCTACAGAACAACGGCTACCTAAATCACGAAATAGGTTAGCTATTTCGTCGATTCCTCTATTTGGATTCCTAAAACAAGATTAGGGTTAGGATTTCTTACCCAAAACGAAGTTGGAATGGCCCGTGTAGGTAGATGTAAAGACGATTTAACGCGTGGAGTAGCAGGAAAGAAGTACTGCAGCAAACTCAAAAGATCTCCCTTCACTCTCCACTATTTTCTCTTCTTTTCTCTCTTCTCTCTCCTAAGGTTAGAGAAAATTCGTATAGGATAAGAATGGGGTGATTTAAGGGCCTTATATAGGCTCAGAAGTGATGTAAATGGCCCCACAACTATGGTATACTTAGGTTATAGCCAAAAGGCGACTGTTTCTGACAAATGGGGCCCATCTGGAGGTCCATTACTCACATACGGCATGGAGAAAATTCCTTAACGATGGATCTAAGCCAGACTATGATTTCGGTCCGATCAGATTAGTGAATCGATCGTGGAGGACCTATATCAGTTCAACGGTCATCGCCACTCGATCAGGGCCACAAGTATATGGATAAGAGCAGGGAAATTTCCCTGATCCATGGGTAAAGTCTGGTCAGAATCTGACGGTCTAATGTCTTCAGTTTCGCCCGCAAGCGAACGGTCCAAATCACTTAAGTTTTGGTTCATTTTTTAAAGATATTCACGTTTCTTATACACTTTACTCAGGGCTCAAGTTGTGCATTTCGGGACACTATCTGGGATCGATTCCCGCGATGGTTGTCAAGCCCAATAAGGCGGTCATAACCTTATAGTTTCGCTGTAATCGGACTTTCGACGCGCAGTCCAGGTCTGATACGTTGTTTCAATGTGCTCCCAAGACTACTGGGTTTTGAGATTGCTCCTAGGTTCTTAGGTAATGTTGAGTTAGTGATTTTAGTGGTTTTGAGTCTTGCAGTTCGTATAGATAGTGGTTCGATCTAACACACTGATTAGTTTAGTTTAGTACTTAATTAATTTTGTCAAATTTCTACAAAATTTGGTCCTTAGTGATTTCTGCCTGAGGTGGTACTCGGGTCTTGGTACGGATTTTTCGGAGACATTACAATCTACCCCCCTTAAAGAAAAATTTCATCCCCAAAATTAGTACCTTTTCGTACTCCTCAAGAATCTGAGGGTAGTTCTTACGGACTTCGACTTCTGTTTCCCATGTAGCTTCTTCCTCAGTATGGTGTGTCATAGTACCTTCACGAGTGGGATAACTTTGCTGCGTAACACTTGTTCTTTCCTATCAAGAACACGTGTAGGCTGGAATAGATAAGTAGCATCTTCACTTAACTGCACCTGCTCCCATTTGATAATATGGGAAGGGTCAGGAACATATTTCTTCAACATCGATATGTGAAACACGTTGTGCACGCCTACAAGTGGTTTGGGCAAAGCAAGGCGGTATGCTACTACACCCACTCGGTTTAAAATCTGAAACAAGCCAATGAATCTCGGCGTGAGCTTCCCTTTCTTGCCAAGCGGAGGACTCCATGGGGGAAACTTTAAAAATACATGGTCCCCAACCTCAAATTCCAGTTGTCGCTGTCTTGTATCAGAGTAACTCTTCTGTCTACTCTGTGTTGCACGAAGTCGACGCCTGATAATGTCTATCTTCTCTGAGGTCGCTTGTACTAAATCTGGGTCAATCAAACTCTTCTCACCAACCTCTGCCCAACAATGTGGTGCTCGACATGGACGCCCATGCAAGGCCTCATAGGGAGTCATGCCAATGCTCGCTTGAAAGCTGTTGTTATAAGTGAACTCAGTATAGGGAAGACTGTCATCCCAACTGTCTTTGAAATCAAGCATACATGCCCGCAACATATCTTCTAACACCTGGTTTACCCGTTCTTTTTGCCCATCAGTCTGTGGGTGGAACGCGGTACTGAACTTCAGTTGCACTCCCATCGCTTCCTAGATTCAAGTCCAAAAGATAGACGTGAATCGAGTGTCTCGATCCGACACAATTCCATAGGCACTCCATGCAGCCGTACAATCTCCTTGATGTACAACTTGGCTAAATCATCTACTGAGTTTAAAACTCTAATCGGGAGGAAATGGGTCGATTTCGTCAATTAGTCTACAATCACCCAAATGGGGTTATGTTCCTTCCTCATCTTCGGTAACTTGAAAATGAAATCCCATTTCCATTCAGTTATGGGCATGGGCTAAAGTAAACCAGGAGGTCGGCGATGTTCAGCCTTGACCTGCTGGCACGTGAGACAGCGGGACACATAATCTGCTATGTGGACCTTCATGTTGTCCTACCAGTAGAACGCTTCATGTATCGGTACATCTTCGTACTGTCAAGATGCATTGCCATCCTCGAATTGTGAGCGGCTTCTAAAACTTCCTTCCTCAAGTCATGGAGATTCGGGATGCATAGGCGGTCATGATAACGTAAACCCCCATCCGACCTAACTCTCCATTCAGAGTCTCATCGTCATTAGCTCATTTTCTCATCTTCACCAAACATTCATCTTCTCTCTAAGCCATAATGATTCAGTCATTAATAAGTGGTTGTACACGAATATGGACAACGCTCTCGAATGGCTCCTCTACTGTAAGCTTCTGTTCGAAGTCTCGCATAAATTTTACCATGTTCCATTCTTCTATCATTAGTGGAGCCGCAAATTCTATTGTCTTCTTACGGCTCAACGCATCTGCCACAAGGTTAGCCTTGCCAGGATGGTAGGAAACCTCAAATTTAAAGTCTTTCAAGGTTTCCATCCAACGTCATTGTCTCATATTCAGGTCTCTCTGCATGAATATGTACTTGAGGCTTTTGTCGTCACAAAAGAGCTCGAACTCCTCTCCGTAGAGGTAATGTCTCCAGAGCTTTAATGCGAAGATGACGGCCACTAATTCCAGGTCGTACGTAGGGTAGTTTTCTTCGTGTTTCCTCAACTGTCGTGATGCATAGGCAATCACTCTGTTCTTTTGCATAAGAACACAACCCATACCAACACGAAACGCATCGGTGCAGATGGTATATCTGACCCCTTGCTTTGGCAATACTAGCATGGGTGCGAACGTCAACTTGTCCTTCAATTCCTGAAAGACTTCTTCTGCTTTCTCGTTCCAAGCAAACTTAAGATCTTTTTAAGTGAGCTGAGACAACGGTCCGACTATCTTAGAAAAGTTTTTAATGAATCGCGATAGTAACCTACCAGGCCAAGGAAACTCCTCACTTTAGTAACTAACCCGGGCTGCTCCCAGTCCTGAGCTACAATCACCTTAGCAAGGTCCACAGCGATACCTTCCTTGGACACTACGTGTCTCAAAAACTTGACCTCTTCCTTCCAGAAGTCGCATTTTCAATATTGTGCAAACAATTGATTCTTCCTGAGAGTATTAAAGACTGCTCGCAAGTGCTCTTCATGATCTGTCCGACTGTTGGAGTATATCAGAATGTCATCTATAAACACGATGATGAATCGGTATAGATGCGGCCAGAATACACTATTTATGAGGTCCATGAACATGGCCGGTGCGTTTATAAGTCCAAACGACATCACAAGAAATTCATAGTGCCCAAAACTGGTTCTAAATGCTATTTTTTACACGTCTTCATCCCTGACACGCAACTGATGGTACCCAGACTATAAGTCAATCTATGAGAAATACTGTGCCCCTTTCAACTGGTCAAACAGATCATCTATCTTGGGCAAATGATACTTGTTCTTCACTGTCACTTAGTTCAACCTGCGATAATCAATACAAAATCGCAGTGATCCCTCCTTTACAAACAACACAGGTGCTCTCTAAGAAATACACTAGGTCGTAAACCTGAATCCAACAGATCGTCGATCTGTCTCCTCAATTCCTCCATTTCACGTGGAGGCATGCGATACATCAGTAGAGAAATGGGTGTCGCACAAGGCACAAGGTGGATAGTAAAGTCAATCTCGCGTCGAGGAGGTAGTCCAGGTATCGTCCTGTACACGTCCATAAAATCTTGGGCTACAGGTGTCTTCCTAAGTGTCGGACCATCAACATTTCCTAGTAAGGTAACATAACAACTAATGCAGTAGTACCAACTAACCTGAACTGGGAAAGTAAAGGTCGTGCCCTCAGGTCCATGGGTTGTCACCAATCTGGTATCGCAATCGATCTCTGCTTTCATCTTGGTGAACCAATCCATACCGAGGATGACATAATAATGACATAGTGGGGCAACAATCAGGTCAACGAGTACTGTTCTACTTCCTAAGTCTATCGAACAACCCTTACAAATCTTGGTAGCATCTAAGAAGGTTCCTTTGGTGGTAAGGATTCTCACCCCAATCATAGAAGTAGTTTCCAACACTAGTCGCTTGACTGTTGCGTATGATATTATTGAAATGGTGGACCCGGTGTCCACTAATAAGAAGACTGGTGTACCTTGGATATGTGCTATGACTTCAAAGGCCAATGGTGCTGCGGTTGCTGTCTCGGATGCCTCAGCTGCAAGTGAGTGCACACGAGCTTGTTGAGGATGATTCGGCTGTGCTGCCATAGGTCATTGAGGCAGCCTATTTCGAGGTACATTCGGTCTGTAAAAAGGCTATGCTGGCGGTGCTGATCGTAGAGGCGAAGCTGAAATAGCTTGTGGCAGTTGACAGTTGGTATTCTGAGGTGGCGTGAAGCCGTTGTATCTCATCTTAGTAAAACAATAAGTGTTTGTATGGCCATCTTCTTACAGTAGGTGCACTACAACTCTGATCGCCTCGGTTGGGTCGGTGGATCCATAAGCCTGGGAGGCGAGTCTGCATGTGGCCTCTTGCCGAGGAACGGTCAGTTCGGCAAATTAGGTCAAGGCCTCGGGCCCATGGGCACATGTGTACGGGACAGTCTGTCTCCATCTTGCTCAGCTCGTAGGGACATGTTCACTAGCTCAACATAGTTGAGAATGCTAGCGTAACACATCTTCGTGCGGATTTCGGGCCGCAGACCCTAAGAAAATCTTCGCATTCTCATCTGCTCGTCTGCCAGGATCAAAGGAGCGTACCTGGCCAGCTCCGTAAACCTGTTCTCGTACTCAGTCACGGTCATTCCTCCTTGTCGGAGGCGAAGAACTCACTGTCCTTTTCATTGTAGTAAGTGAGGGGGAAGTACTTCCCATGGAAGCACGTCTCAAATGCATCCAGGTCAACACGTGTCCTATAGGAACTGTTCGTAGGATGCTATCCCACCAGAGACTGGCCTCCTTCTCGAACAAATAGGTCACAAGTTCCACTTGCTCTGCCTCAGTACAGTATAATGGTTCCAACATTTTGGATATACGATCCAACTAGTATTCAGCCTCCTAAGGTTTGTGAGTACCCGCAAAAGTGGGAGGACAAAAACACTAAAAGTATTCAAAAAGACCGCTGGTATTCATATTTCCAGCAGGGTGCACAGGTGGTGTAGGCAGGACCATATTCATGTTCTGGGCAATGGCCCCCGCAATAGTGACAAAAAACTGTTGCTGTTGCTTCATCAAAAACATCATCTGCTCCAACCTATCAGGAGGAGGAGCCGACTGAGGCATGTGTGGCGTCGAGGTAGATGCACGGTTTTGTTTTGGAACCGGTGGTGCACTAGGTGTTGGCCCATTGGTGGGGCCAGTGGCCGGCTGTGAATCCGACATGGTGTCACTATCCGGGCCCAAACTGGGGTCCGTATGGCTATCGCTTAGGGGAGGTGCCCTGTCAAACGATCCGCCAAGTGCAAGACATGTCATATTCTGAGTGGTCTTCGCAAGCATTCCCTATACACAACATAGGGTGCAACACGTGTAAGATTTTTAAATGACAACACTAAATTTTTTTTCCCATCATTTTACACATTCCAAATCGAAAAGAAGCTTCATGCATTTCATTTTACCAAAATTTTCCATGATACAAATGATATAGCATTACAACAAAAATATCATGACAGAAGATGCATGTGAGCTAATTTAGTAAAATTTTCACAACAACTACTCTAACATACCACTAAGCCTATAAGGGCTATTACATAGAAAGACAAGAAACAAAGCAAAACAACTACGATCACCACATGTAACTAGTCTGCTGACTCAGGCGAAGGTGGAGGCACACCCTTATGCTGCATATAACACAGGAGGGCCTTTAAGGTGCGCGCCATTCTCCTGAATTTCTGTTTTATATAAGTCTGGTTCTCCCTAACCTCTTGTCTCAAGGCTGCCTGGTTCTCTTCAATCTGAGCCATGTGGGCTTCTAAGGCGGCCCGATCACGGTGGTGCTCATGTGTAGCAGGAGGGGGTCCCCCATCAGAATCTTGGGACTCCTTTTCTTCCTCACTGCTTTCCTCATCATTGGCTTCTGCTTCCTCATTCTCTTCCTCATTTTCACTTCCTTCATCCTCTTCACTTTCTTCTTCAGTTTCATCACCGGACTCATCCAGCCTTGCTTGTTGTTGTTTGGGGCCTATACCCATATTGTTGAGTGTCATGTCACTGATGATGTGGATCGGGATGTGAGTATCCATATGGAGTCGAAAGCTGAAGTTTCGAGCGATCTTACAAATAAGCCGATCGAAGGGAAGTGAGGCATCACCTCGTGTAGATCGTGCGGTACCCACAATCTGCGATAAGACAAATGTAGGTAGGCATATCTTGTCTCCCTGACCAGCTCGGTATATGAAATCCACCATGAGTCGAGTGCATTCCGTGCGATTACTCCACTTGGGATATACATTATACATGAATATGTGGTGGAGTAGGCAAAAATCATTCGTCATTTTGGTCGATGCCAGGCTATTTCATCACCTCCACCGCTCAAGCTGGCCGCAAAGGAAGCGTGTGCGGTGATTTCTTTCTTGTTCGCTAGTAAGGTTCTTCTCGCTAGCATGCACAAGTCCATGCTCCATACCCATAATTCGAGCCACCATATCTACATTGACTATGGCTTCCTCTCTCCCCAAGGGGATAGTAAACTGAAGAGGCTCCAGTAGTGGGTTCCGTATATGAGCGTAGAAGGCTTGTACGACATTTTCATTCGCATGAGTATTTCCCTTAAACACGGGACCCCATCCATTTTCCAGGAGTATGTCCATCACTGGGTACAACCCGAAAAACCTTTCATAATGTGTGCCTCAAAAATAACTTTGCGATCGTGGAACTTACCAAATCCGGTGCTCGGTGGTAGAGATCTCTCAAGGGGGATCCGAGGGTCAAGATCCCGTTTTGACCTTCTCTCTCTCGGTGCTCGTGCTTGCTTCGGCGCCCGTCTTCTTCCTCGAACGAGTTGGGCGGCTAGGCCCGTCTTCATCCGTGGGTGCCCTTCTCTTTCCCATGAGGGAAAGGAGCATTTAAATGGAAAATATCATGGTGACAGGCTCAAAAAGAGCCATGAAGTTGGAAAAAACTTGGGAATGAGATGGTTGTTGGGTTTAGAGGGCTATGAGACACAAAAGAGAGCTTTTGTGCTCAAATAGGTAGGAAATGGGAAGATGGAGAGTTGTATGAGAGGGATTTTAAGGGAAAATGGTGGAGGAGGGTGTGTAATGTGGAAGAAGATGGGGATTGAGTGTAGGGAATGGAGATTTGGGAGAGAAAATGGATTTTGAAGGGTGTTGGAAGATTTGGAAACTTGGAATGGGGGTAAAATGAAGTTAGGGGGTAAAATAGAGGGCCCCATACATGTCACAGGGCCTCACACATGTGGGTGAGGGCGGCGGGACATCAGAACCGCGGGCCTGCCGCAGCCCGCTAGAGGTTCGGGCGGCGCGCTGCAGACCGAGCGGTGCCGCTGCGGTCCTCTGGACTGACGGTGGTGCCTCCGCCTGGGGGCGGTGGCCACCCCCTCCCGGGGTGCTGGAATGGTGCGGGGGACCCCCTGGGTCCCACTGTATTTTACGGTTTGGGCCCCTATGTCCGTTTGAGGTGTTTTTGGGTTCCATCTCTCACATATTCACGCCTTTTGGTGTGTTTCAAGTTTGGGATTTGCCGACTAATAGTTTAAACTCATCGATTGATGGTCTAGGAAGGAATTGAGGCCATTTCATATGATCTCAGATGCATACGGCTTACATTTCAACTGTTAGTTTTGCCCGTCGGTGAAACTTGGGATCTTACTATCATTTCCATGTTTTATCGTCCCCACCTAAGTCAAAGTATGTCAGTGTGCATCATGTTACCATAACCCAGGTCCAATCTAATCCAAATCATACTCTAATACCAACTTGTAACGCCCTGAATTTTGAGGGTCGAGCAAAGCTTAACTCCCGAGATCCGTCGCATCACTTATGCAACATAAATAATGATGTTTAAATGTTATCCATATTAGTGCAATAACCATGAATGAGATTACACTAAATCAGCATATCATATTCCAGATTTAACGTAATTAGGCAAGCGGAAGACTGAAATAGATATAAAAAATATGTAAGTGTTTATCCATCCCCAGAGTATGAGTAAGTTACCAGGCTAAATAAATGCATGTATGGTTCCAAAATTTACAAAATATCAAGTATAAATGTTCAGTTAATCCATAACCCTGTAATCCCGGAGACAGTTCTAGGTCTACACAGACTCGCCAGAGAGCTGCACGTAGGAGAACTCCTCGTCAAAGAAGTCCGGCTCCGTCGTGTAAGCCTCGCCATAACCTGCATCTAAATCAGGGTCTGGTTGGTGTTTTAAAACACCATCCCAGAGTGGGAGTGAGTGATCAACTTAAT
Organism: Magnolia officinalis; assembly: GCA_021015155.1. Lineage (NCBI taxonomy): Eukaryota > Viridiplantae > Streptophyta > Magnoliopsida > Magnoliales > Magnoliaceae > Magnolia > Magnolia officinalis. The sequence goes on from JAJHSJ010000014.1 coordinate 32,927,353, forward strand.
GGTACTGTAAGGTAAAGGTTAACATGTTATCAATTCAGTTAAGAAGTAATGATAAAGTAGTACAACAATCATATCCTAAGTACTCTTATTAATGCAGGAATGATATGCTATAATGATGCATACCCTCTCCTGCACTCCCTTAGCGACTTCATCTCACAGTCGCGCATGGCAAACTCCATAAACATGCACTTCCTCACCAAAGCACATGCAATGCGGTACATAGTCGTGTTAGCCAAGTAATTGATTAGGCTTATTCATACAGTAGATTCGGGAAGCTAAGGTACCTCCCTTTATATCATTAACTCAACTGGGATCCATCTAGGGTCGTCAATCCTAGTTAATCACATACGATAGGCAAGTTGTAGGGCATCACCCCTAATGAAAGCAGTGGATAGGCAAGTTCAATTGATTATACTTGAGGTCACTACAGGAGGCTCGTCACTTGAACATAGGCCGACAGCTCGAATATAGTGTCCCATGCACCACCATATTCGGCTCACGAGTTTGGGTTGCTCATTGGTCACTATGGGGAGGCTCGTCACCCCAGTGTAGGCCGACAGCTCGACCACGGTGTCCCATACACCACCATGCTCAGCTCATGAGTCTTAGCGGATCATGGTACCATGGTTAAAACAGGTTGTTACATCGGTAAGCGGTACCTTAGCTTCAAGCAGTAACGTCCATACATGGTAAACACACATTAGGCCAATCGGGTTAATTGACAAGTTTGATTAGTACGAGCACACGCTGAAGTAATCGACCTGGAGCGCATAAGCACTCCACATGGCCTAACCATTGTCAACAATCACCGTACGGCTCAGATTCATCGAACGTATCCATTGTGGCAAGACTAGTTCAACCACTCGATCGAAAATCATTACCGATTGCTTGGACTACGTAGTAGTTCCAATCATACTCAAATGCAATAGGTAATCACACATGATAGTCATCACAACATTTAACGAACAATTCAAATAAAATAATTATTTGAGCATTTTATAAAACACATAATAAACATATTATCATACATATGCATTTCATACATAAATCACGTAGTTGAATTTAATGTTACATGAAGGAATATATACGTGTAGATAAAGTAGTTGAGAATCCCATCTCAACACCCTTAGTAAGTACATTTCATCAAACAATTACTCATTCAGACATTTTGTCAAACACTTAGTCTACACTCTACTACATACATGACCTAACTTAGTTATAGCATAAATTATGGCAAATTCTTTCACAAGGGAGTTGTCATACATGCAACAAACATGTATTCTAGATTAAAAGTCATGGCAAGTACAAATCATAATTTTAATTTCATTTCAACAAACACATGGAATGCATTATACAGTCACATAGTTCACACACACATGTATAATGAATCGAATACATCATAACTAAGATCATATGGTGGCAATCAAGTCGGACATATATCATTGCCGACGTTGAAAGCCTTGAAAACCATAACCTAAATGTTTACAGTCCTCACCTTTCGTCGGATTGCTCGTTTCGAACACAATTTGAATTCTACACTTCCGTCTATAGAACAATGGCTACCTAAATCATGAAATAAGTTAGCTATTTCGTCGATTCATTTATTTGGATTCCTAAAACAAGATTAAGGTTAGGATTTCTTACCCAAATGAAGTTAGAATGGCCCGTGTAGCTAGATGTAAAGACGATTCAACACGTGGAGTAGCAGGAAAGAAGTACTGCAGCAAACTCCAAAGATCTCCCTTCACTCTCCACTCTTTTCTCTTCTTTTCTCTCTTCTCTGTCCTAAGGTTAGAGAAAATTCGTATGGGATAGGAATGGGGTGATTTAAGGGCCTTATATAGGCTCAGAAGTGATGTAAATGGCCCCAGGGCCATGGTATACTTAGGTTATAGTCAAAGGGCGACTGTTTCTGACAAATGGGGCCCATCTAGAGGTCCATTAATTGCATACGGCATGGAGCAAGTTCCCTGACGATGGATCTAAGCCAGGCTATGATTTCAATCTGATCAGATTAGCGGATCGACCATGGAGGACCTGTATCAGTTCAACGATCATCGTCACAGGGTCACAAGTATACGGATAAGAGTAGGGAAATTTTCCTTATCCATGAGTAAAGTCTGGTCAGAATCTGACGGTCTAAAGTCTTCAATTTCACCTACAAGCGAACGGTCCAAATCACTTAAGTTTTGGTTCATTTTCTAAAGATTTCGCATTTCTCACACACTTTGCTCAGGGCTCAAGTTGTGCGTTTCGGGACACTATCTGGGCTCGATCCCGCAACACTTGTCAAGCCCAATAAGGTGGTCATAACCTTATAGTTTCGCTGTAATTGGACTTTCGATGCGTAGTCCAGGTCCGATACGGAGTTTCAATGTGCTCCCAAGAACCACTAGGTTTTGAGAATGCTCCTAGGTACTTAGGTAATGTTGAGTTAGCAATTTTAATAGTTTTGGGTCTTGCAGTTCGTATATATAGTGGTTCGAGCTAATACACCGATTAATTTAGTTTAGTACTTAATTAATTTTCGTCTAATTTCTACAGAATTTAGTCCTCAGTGATTTCTGCCTGAGGTGGTACTCGGGTTTTTGTACGGATTTTTCCAAGACGTTACATAAATCTATAGCCCTTAAATCTTCTAAAAATATTTCTTAAGAAAATAACAATTCTGATTTAGAAAATTCTGAAGATGATATGGCCTTTATAGCTAAAAAGTTTTACAAAATTTTCAAAAGTAAAAAGAGGGTAGATTTTCAAAAACCTGTTGAAAAGAAAAGATCTAAATCTAAAACTTGGAAATCTTTAAAAGATATTCAATGTTACAACTGCCATGAATATGGGCATCTAGCAAACAAATATCCTAAAAAGGACAAACTGAAAAAGAGAGGTATGTTGGCTATATGGGATGAATCTTCCTGTTCTGAAGCTTCTTCTGAGTCTGAAGATTCTGAAACCGAGTTGGGAAATGATGTTAAAGCCTTAATGACTCTAGCCAAGTTCACTTTTTCAGATAATGATGATTCAACTAGTGACGAAAATCTAAATAGTGGTCATAAAAATGAAGAAGATCTTCAAGATGCTTATAATGCCATATATAAGGAAAGTTATAAAATTGCTGTAAAACTAAAACTTCAAAAAGAAAAGTTTTCAAAACTTAAAGAAAATTTTGATAATCTAGTCTTAGAAAAATCATACATTTCAGATTGTTTTGAAAAAACAAAATGTGATTTAGATTTTAAAACCTCCCTTGTTGAAAATCTAAAATCTGAAAATGAAAAACTAAAACTAGAAGTCTCTTCACTTTTGAGTTTAAAAGACACATGGAGGTATGCCCAAGGTGATCCCAAGTTAGGAAAACTCTTATCCAGAAAAAGGAAATGTGGCGATCGATCTGGATTGGACTACGACAAAGGTATTCGTCCTAAACATAAGAATACTCCACCCAAATTTGTAAAAGGGGAGTCTTCAAACTCAAAAGGGAAAAGTCTGAATCAAAATCATTTAAAAAATGCTAAGTCTTTTCAAACCTTAAAACCTAGAAGTAACCATATCAAATATAAAAATCAAAATCGAAATCCTTTAGCTAAGAAAATTGTTGACTAACTTAAGGAGCTCTTAAAATATAACTCCTAAACCCAAAACTATAATGAAATGGGTTTCTAAGGTTGCTTGTTTGGTTGCCCACATTGCTTTCAAAGCTTCGAGCCATTCAAAGTGGTACCTAGACAGTGGATGCTCCAGACACATGACAGGTGACAAAGGTCTATTTACCAATCTTAAAGACATGACAGATGGTTCAGTCACATTTGGTGATGGTAGCAACTGCAAAATTATTAGCCAAGGTAAGATTCAGCTCTTTAACCTCCCTCTATTTGAGAATGTTTTATATATAGAAGAATTAAAACATAATTTATTAAGTATACCTCAAATATACGATAAAAATCATAGTGTAAAATTTACTAACCAAGGGTATGAAATTTTAAATAAAAATGGTTCTATAATATTAACTGGTCGTAGAACTTCTAAAAACTGCTACATTGTGAGTGATTCAAGCTCATCTAATTTATCATGCTTCATGGTCCATACTGATGAAACCGAATTATGGCATAAGTACCTCAGACATGTACACTACCGCAACTTGTATAGATTGAGCAAAAGTGAGTTAGTAAGAGGTTTACCCAAAATACAGAAAGTAGACAAAATATGTGGCGAATGCCAGATTGGCAAACAAACTAGGAGTACTCACAAAAATGTAAACTCCAATGCCACATCTAAACCACTCGAACTTCTCCAAATGGATCTTATTAAACCAACCAGAACGGAGCATCGAGGTGGTAAGAAGTACATACTGGTAATTGTTGATGACTTTACCAGGTACACTTGGGTAGTCTTCTTAAAATACAAATCAAAAACTCTTGATGAAGTAAAAAAGGGTACTTAAACATATCCAAATGAAAAAAGAATCACAAGTCTCTAAGATCCATAGTGATCATGGTTTGGAATTTGAAAATAATGGTTTTGAAAATTTTTACAGTGATCAGGGAATATCACATGAATATTCTGCGCCCAAAACACCACAACAAAATAGTATAGTAGAAAGGAAAAATAGAGTGCTTCAAGAAATGACAAATGTGATGTTAAATAGTATAAAGCTCCCTAAAAATCTTTAGGTCGAAGCCGTAAATACTGTTTGTTATATAATTAACCGTGTTTATAGTAGAAAATCAAATGGTAAAATGGCTTATGAAATGTAGTTTCATAAGAAGCCTACTGTTAAATACTTTCGAGTTTTTGGCAGCAAGTGCTACATTTTAGTGACTAAGAAAATCTGGGTAAGTTTGACACCAAAAGTGATGAAGGGATATTTTTAGGGTATGCTCTGAATAGTTGAGCGTATCAAGTTCTTAACAAGAGGACTGGTGGAATTCAAGAGTCCATTAATGTGGTTATTGATGATCACTTGAATACACCTGTCTCAAGTTTAGAAAATGATGAAATTCTTTTAATTGATAAACGAAACTCTTCATCAAGTCAAGATAATACTGAACTAAGGACAGTTAAAGAGCATCCTTCTAATCAAATTCTTTGAAACCCTCTCACTGGTATGCGCACTTGTAGACAACTTGAAGATATGTATAACTATGTGTGTTTTACATCTCATATAGAACCGGCTAACATAAAAGAAGCTCTTACTGACGAAAATTGGATTGTTGTGATGCAAGAAGAGCTTAATCAATTTGTTAGAAATGATGTTTGGTACTTAGTTCCAAGACCGAAAGATAAACACATTATCGGAACAAAATGGATTTTCAAAAATAAGTCTGATAAACTTGGTAATATTATTAGAAACAAGGCTAGGCTAGTTGTACAAGGTTACACTCAAATTGAAGGCATCGATTATGATGAAACATTTGTTGTAGTAGCTCGTCATGAATCAATTAGACTATTTATATCCATTGCTTGCTTTAGAAAGTTCAAGATTTACCAAATGGATGTAAAGAGTGCATTCTTGAATGGTGATTTGCATGAAGAAGTGTATGTTGAACAACCTTCGGGTTTTGAAGACCCTAAGCATGTTAATCATGTCTATCACCTAAAAAAGGCACTTTATGATTTGAAACAAGCTCCCAGGGCATGGTATGAAAAATTGACTAAGTTTCTATTAAGTCATAACTTTATAATGGGAAGTGTTGATAAGACATTGTTTGTAAATAAACATAATAATCTTATTCTAATAGTGCAAATTTATGTTGATGATATTATTTATGGATCTACCCATGCTAATATGACTGCTGAGTATGCAGATCTTATGAAGTCTAAATTTGAAATGAGCATGGTTGGAGAATTGAATTATTTTCTAGGGTTGCAAGTTAAACAGCAACATGATGGTTTCTTTATCTCTCAAGCCAAATATGCTCTGAACTTAGTTAAAAAGTTCGGATTTGAGAGTGGCTTTGAATTTTAGTGTTTGAGAAGTTAATCAGATGTTAGGATTGACCCATTGCCTAAGGACGTCTAATTCCAGGTTGGCAAAAATCTGGGGTGTTACAATCTACCCCCCTTAAAACAAAATTTCGTCCCCGAAATTGGCTAAAGGAAATAAGTAAGGATGTTATTATTTCATTTACCTAAGACTTATCGATTTCAAGTCTTTATGCATGGTAGGGTGTATCTTGTGCATACTAGTCTAGTACATTTTAGGCTACCCCCCTTAAAAATTTATTTCTTTATCTCTTACTTATATCCTGATGGTTTGCTATAATTGATTTCTTTATCTATTTGGAGTCTTGACGACGATTCCCAACAAGTTAGAGTAAGGTAGCTGTTTTCAATGTTTGACCAACACGAAGAGACGGTTATAGTGGGCTTGATTCCGATACATCGATCATCTACCTGGCCAGGGTAGAAAGCTCATCGTATCCCTTCCTAGTCTTGGTGGCTCCTGGTCTTCTGCTCGGCTAAGCAGTGAGTCCATTGGTAGTCGCCCAGGATTGAGAATTGGGTCAAGCTGCGAATGATTTGCAGTTGTATATTTTAGTAACTCCGTAGTCCGATAACTCTAAAACCTTAAGGAATGTCCATCATTGAAAGGCTCAAATTTTCTATTTCTAAGGTTGCCCTTTAGGTCTTAGTCTAGGAGAGTCCTCATCTTAATTCATGTCTATGGTAGTAGTTGAACTCGTACTCATTATTAGGCCTATTCTGCAATATAAATTTGTTTAATACTTGAACCCTAATTGCTTTACATTCTAAGGAAGGTTCAGATCTTATTTAGTGACCTATCTTTACGTATAGTCTGGATCAATTCCATTCGATTATGGGCCAGTGGGGCAAGGGTCCACCACGTTTCCGCTACGCCACTTTGATCAAAAGGATGTATAAACTGACTTAACTAGATTAGGCTCATAATGTTCTACCCCCCTTAAAAATTATTTTCACCCTTAAGACTCAAGATCTATGTCCTGATCCGTATGTTGAAACAATGTGTAATTTAGGACCTATCCTTGACATGAAATGGAAAATACATTGGTCTGTCTTTCATCGACGATGTGTAGTATGGCATTGATACCTATGGTCATAGAAAGGAGCTAAAGATGATGGGTATTGTGGTTGATTTCAGGGGCAGGTGTGAGTTTGAGGCAAGATGCCTAATTCTACCAATGAGTTTTGTCACGATCCAGACCTATCTTATTTAATCATATCTAACTTAACAGGCAGGCTATCTTTCTACGTTCATAAGCACAATATGTACGCCGACATGGCATGCGGACCTTCTACCTAGCTAGGACAGAAAATTATCGTATCAGTTCTTAATCCTAGTTGATCCCGACCTTCTGCTTGATCAGAGCATAGAGTTCATTGGTAACTACCAGGATTGAGACTTCAATTCAAACCATGAATACCTCGCTTATATATATTGTTTCTCTACTCCGTGTTCCCGATTGTAATAAGTCTTTGGGAAGGTAATTCTAAGGGATGTATTGATTGGACCTAACATTAAATCGAAGGGATATATATAGGTTTTCTCTAATCGTGAATAGTTTCTACGTCAAACAAGCTCCCTAAGAGTTACTAAGGAAGCCTTAAGTACTAAGGGGATTCAACGGAAGAATGAGCTTCCACTCAATCCAGATCAAGCCGACTAACTAAGTCTATCGGTCTCTAACATTCCCTAGTGTAACCAGTAGCTACTCTTAATTTAGGAGTAGCGATACTCCAATAGGTGTAATCCAAAGTCTAAGCTCATACGCTAGATGATTTCATATCATTTATAATACAAGGAAGGGTTTTATCTCTTAGGGTCAAAGGTTGTCTAATTGGGATTGAGTTGTCTGCACTTGAATTTAACTACGCTCGAGCATTTCACATATGCTCATACCAACTAAGAGGTCCTAGGGTTCCCGTTATCAATTTATTGGATTTCCCATACTTTTAGGTCTTTCAAAATCTAGGATTACCATCCTGGGTCCAAAACTCCATGGGCCTATTTGGCCAGTAGTCTTAAGTTGTATTAAATGGGGCTGCATTGTTAATCCTACCTCGGGATTTGGAGTGTCATGTTTGGTAGGAGGGTGGGTGGGGATTAAAATTAATGGTATAGGCTTTGGAAAAATGAGCCTTGTGTTGAAAAGTGTGAGATGGGATTTTCAAACCCCAAGATGATGAATTTCTAAGTGTAATTTGAAAGGAAATCCTGGGATATACTTTTCATTGCATACATTCCAAACATGGCATTGGAAAACATGTGATACACCCAATCTAAGGACATTACCTTACACATACATTTATTATTACTTTTACAATTCCATCCACCCTAAACTCACCTAATGCAGTTGGCCAAATGGGCCCTAGACGTCCCAACATTTGGAGGTTGTGAAAGTCATGGGACACAAAAATGTGAATTGTTGTGCCCATATGGGTGTGAAATGGTGAGGCCAAAAGGAGTAAGAGATGGGTTTAGAGAAGTAATGGTGGAGGGGTAGAAGGAGTTCGCAATGGTCAAGTACAACTCTAGTCCATGACAGAAGATGCATGTGAACTAATACAACCAAAGCTTCAAATACTTAAAACATACTACTAACTACTACACCCATCAACATGAAAACATAAACACCCTAAGACAGTAACCCATGCAAACTACAAGACAACAGTATGGATAGCTAAACATCCGAGAAGATGGTCGTACCAAGCTTGGATAGAGCCATGGAAAAGTGAATGAAAAGTGATGGAGAGAGAGATAAAAGGGCTAGAGGTTTGGTTCTCCACGGATTGGAGTCTCAACAGATGTTGTAGAGGCTCATATAACAGTGACTGAAGATGAAAAATGGAAAGGTAGATGGGTTAGGGAGCTTACACATTTTTTAGCTCCAAATGGGGCATGTAAGAGCCCAAATGAAAGAGAGTGGAGAGGGTAGGGGGTAGGTACGGTGATAAACGTTTGAAGTGAATGGGTTGTGACCGAAAATGAAGGAATGAGTGATTGGAGGGGAGGTTTGAGAGATAAAATAAAAATTTTGAGGGAAAGGGAGACCTTGGAGGGGTGATTTGTGAAGGAGGTATACCATACGGGGGGTTCTAGTCAACGGCCCATACACCAGGGGGTTCCCCAACCCCCCAAATTCGATCGGCCCGACCGGCCCGCCCAGCCGGGCCCGAAAACTGGCAAGGGCCTCGCCACTCTCTAGAGTGGTTGGCGATGCCTCGCCATTTGGGCGAGGTCCTCGTGACCCCTAGCCCCAAAAATGTGTGGGTCCCACCCTAGGTCCCCCCGGAGGTGCTCCGTTTGACCCCCGACTCCATTTTGAGTTGTATCGGGGACAAATTGTAAACCGGAATGATTTTATGTGACGTGTAGCATATGATTTTGGGGTAAGAGGTGCTAATCTATCCAACTAACCCATTTATTTCACGAGATTCCATAATTTGAATAGTCAAAAGTCTAATTTCTACATATATTTACTATTTATAGTAAATTTTTGTTTAAGTATTATTCTCCATCATTTATATGTTAGGATTTATGTTTAGTATGAAAGGACTTATAAAAAGTTGAAGAATGAAGTAGTGAAAGGAGAGAATTTGAAGGAATTGGATAAAAGGGGTTTTAGGCTTTGAGATGAAGTGTAAGGTGTTGTGGTTGACCCACAACCTAAGCACATTCATTTCTAGGGAACGACTCAAACCCGTCGACTGACGATCTAGAAGTGATTCGGGATCGTTTCGCGTGATCATGGGTGTGTACGGGCCCAATCTCAACGGTTGATTTCGGTCAGTTTCGCCGTTCGGTGAATTTGGAAAATCCTAAGTCAGTTTCTACGTTTCGTCGCCCCCTCCTAAGTCAGAGTGCATCAGAGTGCATCGTGTGACCATAACCCAGGTCCGGTTTAATCCAAATCATGCTCTGATACCATCTTGTAACGCCTTGAAAATTGGGGGTCGAGCATAAACTCAACTCCCGAGTTCCAACTCATCACTTATGCAACATAATGAATGATGATTGAATGTTATCTGTATTAATGCATTGAACATGAGTGAGATTAAGCCAAAACAGCATATCATACTCCAGAGACAAGTGAGATAGCAAGCGGAAGACTATGTTAGATATATAAACTATATAAACTGTGGTGAGTCTCCAGAGTGTGATAATGTTACTAGGTTAACTAATTACAAGTACAATTTCAAAATATACCAAAGGTGTAGGGTCATCTAGTCAACATCCCTGTAACCCCGTCGATCAAGACACGGCTTACATGAAGTTGCTAGAATACGGTATATACGAGAAGGCATTCTCATCGTCGCAAAAGTCCGACTCCGTCTCATAAGCATCGCCATCACCTGCAGCTATAACAGGGTCTGGTTGGTGTGTACAACACCGTCCCGTAATGTGGGAGTGAGTAGCTAACTCAGTGGAACAATAAATCATAGGTTAACATGTTATCAAAACAGTCAAGCAGTAATGATAAAGCAGTACAATCAACATTCCTAAGTGTAACGACTCGAAAATTTTCGTGCAATGGCGAGTACTACCTCGACCAGAAATCACTTAGGATTAAATCCTTTAGAAATTCGACAAAGTTAACTAAGTGCTAAACTAGATTAGCCATGAAATCCGTTGGAATCACTTTAAATACGATCTGCAAGACCCAAAACAGGTAGAATCATTGACGCTAGGTTACCCTAAAGTCTAGGATCAAACTCATTACCCGACTGCTCTCGGGAGCACATTAAAACTCCGTATCAGGTTTGGACCGCACATCGGGAGAACGAATAATACGAAGTTAAGGACTTAAGACCGCCTCGCTGGGCTTGACAACCATCTCGGAAATCAAATCCAGACAGTGTCCCAAGGCTGTTCGCTTGAGTCCGGAGCGAGAGAGTGTGAGAACACTTGTTTTCTTTACAAAATAAATATCTTGAATAGTGATCTGGCACGTGTTACTTGCGGTCAATTTGTAAGCTACCAGACCGTCAGAATCTGACCCAAATACACCCTTGGAAAAGGAAAAATTTCATAAACATTTACATGTACTTGGAATTTCAGATCGAGACCCGCTAACCATTGAACTGAAATTGGTCCGCCACGCGTGATCTGGGAATTTGACTAAAACAAAAACTTAACTTTACCTGGATCCAAGGTCTGTGAGCTTAAGTCTGACTTTTGGCTCAAGGAGGCCCACCAGAAATCCTCCGTTGAACTGAAACAATGTTGTTTTGGTTATAACTTAAGTATACCTTGACCTTAAGTCTATTTCAGAGAGTTTTTAGGTTATATAAGGACCTTAGAACACTCTCTCTCATAGCCATATGAATTTAAGAAAAACCCTAAGTAAGAAGAGAGAAAAAGAGAGAGAAAGCTAGAGAGTTGTGGGAGAATCTCCCTGCTACTGTTTCCTACCACTACACAAGCTGCACCACCCCTTCTTGTCACTTTCCCGGCGATACCGACTTCGTTTCTAGGTAAGAAACCCTAACCCTAATCTGTTTCAAATTTGTAAGGGTTGTAGGTTATGAAATAGCTAACCTATTTCATTCTATAGGTTACCGCATTGCCGAATACGAAAGCCTAACAAACCTAGCTGATTCATTGCGATTCTACGGTGTAAGGTGAGGACTTTAGGTGTATAGGTTACGGTTTTCAACGCTTTCAATGTCAGATAATGATAGATTCATGATCTGCATGCAATTGCACATGTACAAAGTGTCGTTTGTTTTCCATTTCGATTAAAGATGTAGAATATGGAATTTTACATACTCTAGGTATTCGTAGAAATACCGTATACGTATAAATTTTGGAAATGTGTTTTCCATGATTATTTGTTGTATGAATATATGGTATATGGATAAAATACTTATTTGGCGAAAGGAGTCGCCATAATACATGTTTGCTAATATACACTATGTATGTAGAAATAGTGTATTATAGAAAGTACCGTATATGTATATAATTTGGAGATGTGTTTGTCATGACTATTTGTTGTATGAACATGTTATATATGCATAAAATACTTGCTTGGCAAAAGGATTCGCCCTAACACATGTTTTACTAACATACACTATGTATGTTGAAATAGTGTATTCTAAGTGTTTGTGAAAATGCTTGTGAGAGTAAGTGCTTGGATAATTGTGCCTTAGATAGGTGTTGAGATGGGATTCTCAACTACCTTAGAGACCTGTATGATTTCCTCCATGTGGTTGTTTACTTTAAGTGCTTACTTATGAAACACATGTATTTGTATTCTTGTTTACATAGTATTTTACAAAATGCTTTATAACATGCTTTATGATATGTTTATTAACATGCTTGATTTACTTTGTTTATTATGCTTTACTCTACATGTTCTAAATAAGGATTGATTGAGTTTGGGACTATGTCTATAGTCTAGACATTCAGTACCAGACTTGAGATCGTGGTTGAGATTCATTTCGCCACGTGAGATGTGTTCGACGAACCCGAGTCATACTTCGGTTGGTGATAGTAGTTGGCCACACGAAGTGCTTCTGCGCTTCATATTGTTCAACTTTCTGTGCGCTCGAGCTAGCCGAGCATGTCAAGTAACCCGTTATGTCTTATGTATGTTCACCATGTTTGGTCGCTACTGCTTGAACCTAGGGTACCAAACTTACCAGTGGGAATGGTACCAAACTTACACGCGGGAATCCTGTTAACTATGGTACCTCGATCCACTAAGACTCATGAGCCAGGCATGGTGGTATGAGACACCGTGGTCGAGTTGTCGCCCTACGCTGGGGCCACGTGCCTCCCCGTAGTGACCAGTGAGCAACTAGACTCATGAGCCGATTATGGTGGTATGGGACACTATATTCGTGCTGTCGGCCTACATTGATAAGGTGATGGGGGAGTGGTGTAACCTTTGTGCGTAACTGCCCTGGCAGTCCTTTGCAGTGACCTTGAGCATACTCTAAAATTGCGGTGAGGCGACGAGTGTTGCCGTAATATATAGAGTATGGACTAGGCCTGTATCTGTATAGTAATGAACCGTTAAAAAAGTGATGGGGGAGTGGTGTAACCTTTGTGCGTAATAACCCTGACAGCCTTTGCAGTGACCTAAAAAATACACCATCGTCTGAGATTAACTAGGACTGACGACCCTAGAATGGATCATGTTTGAGAATGATACAAGGGAGGTACCTTAGTTTCCCAAAACCGCTTTTTGAAATGGACTAATAATTACTCGGTAATCATGCTCATCATCGCACTGCATGTGCCTATTAGATGTGGAACACTAAGGGATGAACGCATTCGCGAACGTAAGATGATGTCGCATGAGGGTGGTTTGGCAAGGGCATTCATCATGTCATTTCATACTTACATTTAATAAGAGTAGTTAGGATTGTTTGATTGTACTGCTTTATCATTACTACTTGATTGAATTGATAACATGTTAACCTATGCTTTATTGTTCCACTGAGTTAGCTACTCACTCTCACGTTACGGGACGGTGTTGTACACACCAACCAGACTCTGTCTCAGGTGTAGATGGTACGTTGATTCAAGAGGCTGAGCCAGACTACGATGAGGACCAGGACGAGTTCTCATTCATACAGTACTCAGACGGCTTTGCTTAGGCTGACTGGATCGCGGGGAATTCAGGGTTTATCTCTTTAGTTGTATTTTGACTTTTTGATTCGAAAACAATACATGTATATGGTTACTCAGTTGGTGTTCATACTCTGGAGATTGAAATGGTTTTGTTTCTTTACATACCTTATATATATACAGTTTCAGTCTTCCGCTTGCCTTTATAAAATTGATCTGGAGTATGAATTACTGCTTTGGTATAATCTCACTCATGTCTATTACACTGACACAGACAACATTCAATCATCATCATCTATGTTGCAAAAGTGATGTTCTGGAACTCGAGAGTTGAGTTGCTACTCGACCCTCGAATTTCAGGGCGTTACAAGTTGGTATCAGAGCATGATTTTGATTAAACTAGATCTGTGTTGTGTTCCCACGACGTACGCTGACGCATTACAACTTAGGAGGGTGCGAAAAAAATATAGAAACAATCCTAGCTTTTCCCGATTTCGCCATTTGGCGAAGTTCATCGAAAATGGGCATTTTGATCAAGTTCGTACTCGATCCTGACCGCATGTGTCGATCCTAAGTCACTTCTAGATCGTCTATTGACGTGTCTAGGTCACAATACACCTTATCTCAGCAGTCAAAAATCTGCAAATGTCAATATGTGTCCGAAACTGCTCGAAATTGAGCGAATCGGGGTCGGGGGCCTACCCACGTTAATCTAGGGGTACCCAGGGTGGGACCCAGTATTTTTTGGGGCCTAGAGGACTGGAGGAACACACCCATGGGTCCCCCCCTTTGAAAACCAAAAATTTTATCGGCAAGGCCTCGCCACTTTCTGGGCTGGGCCTGGCCCGCGGCTCGGGCCGATCCTTTTTGGGGGTCTAATAAGCCCCCTGATACCCCTCCCGTCCCATTTACATATCCCAAAACACTACCTCCTTCACAAACCTCTCCTTCAAGCCATTTTCTCTCCCAAACTTGTTGTTTCTCTCCAAAATTGCCCTTCCAATCGTCCTCCCTGCTGATTTCGACCACAACCTGCCCATTCCCATCGTGCACTACAGTCCTTCTCTCCCTTCCCTCTTCGTTTCTCTCATTTGGACCCCCACACGCCCATTTGGAGCTCAAAAATCGTGTGAGCTTCCTCGTCCACCTGATCTCTCCATTTTCTTTCTTAAATCCCTATTTTTTGGGCCCCTACAACGTCTGTTGGGACCCAAGACCGTGGAGAACCCATATTCTCAGCCCCTTCTCTCTTTTTCCTTCATTTCTCATGGCCCTTTTTAAAGTCATTACGGCCATTTTCTCCATCTCCACCATCCACCATCTCTCTGATGGGCAAAAGAAAGAGTGCCGCTGATGAGGCTGGGCCTAGTCGCCCTACACGTTCAAGGCAGCCGAGAGACACCGCCGCTAGCTCGAGCTTTGCCTGGAAATTTCTAACGAAGTGGGACCTTGATCCCAGGATCCCTGCTGAACGAGCTCAGTTGGCGGCACTACCTCATGGAGTGTATGAGGACCGCAGGGTTCTCTTTGAAGCACAGGTGGATGGACGGCTCTTCGGGGAATACTACTTGTTCGAGCAAGTGGAGGTGGCTCACTAGGGCCCGCTATTTGAGGCCAGAGGTAGCGCCAATCCTGGTACTGTCAGAGCCTTCTATGCCAACATTCGTGAGCCTACACTGAAACCCTTGTAGTTCCGGCTCTTAGTTGGGGTGGATCTGTTTGTCACTGTTGATGTGAGAATGATTGTGCAGCTTATGAATATGCCCCTTGGTGATGTACATGCTAGCGAGCAGAATCTGGGGGACTGTTCGTGAAAGGGATCGTCGCACATGTTACCTTTGTGGTGGCCGACTGGCTAAGTGGCAGCCGAACAAAAGCCTACTAGCATCCCACATGTCAGACGATTTTCACCTACTACATCATATCTTCACATACAACCTCTACCCCAGGCACAGTAATCGCAACGAGTGCACGCGACTTATGGTAGACTTTCTGTACCAAGTGGGACAGGGGGTGAACTTGTGCGTGCCTACGTTCGTGTTACGACAGATTATGGGTATTGCACGTCCACCAGGAGCTCTGATTCGCTTCCCTTCTACTGACTCATATGCAGGATTGTACGGGAGTTTAGCTACAGTCTGGGGGTGGAAAGGCCAGAACCGATTCACCAAATCGATGAAAGTATTCTCCATCAGATGGAACTTGAGGCGTGGCGAAGACGGGCCCGACATGTGGAGAGTGAGGATGAGATTGAGAGCGAAGGAGACAAGAGTGAGGATGGGAGTGAAGCTGAAGAAGAAGAAGAGGAACCTGAGGCCTAGGACACAGAGGAGAGTTCACCTCCTGCGGCTCAGGAGCAGGGCATCGATCAGGCTGCCATAGATGCGCGTTTAACCCATCTTGAGGAGGACCAAGCCGCCCTGTAACAGGAAGTCGGGCGGGTCCGAACCAAGCTCAGCAAGGTGTCTCGTACCTTGAAGGTCATCCTGTGTTGTCTACAGGACAAGAATGCCCCTCCTCCATCGCCTGACTCGGATGCTTAGCCATCCATACTACTGTTTTGTAGTTGTTTTGGTTTCCTCTATAGTAGGTTTATGTTTCATGTTGATGATGTAGTAGTTAGTAGTATGTTTTAAGTGTTTGATGTTGTGGATGTAATTGGCTTGCATGTAATTTCTGTCATGATTCATGTAACTTTGTATTCCGTGTATTATGACAATTTTGGATAAATGAAAAGCATGCAACCTCTTTTGCTATGAGATGTGTGGAATGCTTAAAGTGTTTGTATAATGTGTTGCTATGCTTTATCTCACGTACATTGCACCCTATGTTGTATAGGGCATGCAACAGAGATCTATGAGGAGTACGGCACCCCTTTTGCTCACTGACTCTATAGACCAGACTCCTTCTCGCAGGGGTGGTCCTACGGGCCCGGGTTTTGGCTCTGATCAGCCTTTTGCTGGCCCTACTGGTGGACTACCACCTTATACACCCCTGGTTCGCGAGCAGCACCGGGCATCCTCATCTACACAGCATGACCCACAGGCTGCTCCACCTCCTGACAGGTTTGAGCAGATGATGATGCTGATGTAGCAGCAGCATTAGCAGCTTCTTGCGGTCTTATCGACCCAGGGTGGGAGTGCGACTTCACCTTCACCATCTACACTTCCTGCTGAGCCTACAGAGCCTCCTGCTCAGGCTGAGGATGTACTTCCGCCCACACCTGTTGCATACCCTACGGGAGATGTGGGTACTCGTGGTCTACTAGAGCGATTTCAACGCTTAAGGCATCCGACCTTTACGGGTTCTCACAGACTCGAGGAGGCTGAGTATTGGTTAGACCGCATCTCGAAGATACTGAAGATGCTGCATTGTTTTGAGGCAGAGCAGGTCGAGTTGGCCACTTTCATATTTGAGAGGGATGCCAGCCTGTGGTGGGACAGTGTGCTGCAGTCTGTCGCAGTGGATTATGTGTGGACTTGGGCAGCTTTTGAGTTCTGGTTCCATGAGAAGTATTACCCGCAAACCTACAGACACGAGCGGGAGGATGAGTTTTTACGCCTCAGGCATGGAGGCATGACTGTTACTGAGTATGAGCATCGCTTCACCGAGTTGGGCCGCTTTGTCCCGACCATCCTTGTCGATGAGCAGATGCGGATGCGTCATTTTTCTAGGGGTTCGTGACCTGATATACGGTCGAAGATGTGTTGTATTAGTATACCTTCTTATGCGGAGCTGGTTCACATGTCTATGATGGCCGAGCAGGACGTTGATCGGCTGACACGTTCTCGTGGTACGATGGTTACGAGACCACGACCTGATGCACAGAGTAGGCCTTTCCTCGGCAAGAGGCCTTGCATCGACTCTCCCCCCAAGACCGCAGCGCCAGTAGTTCCGATGCGGCGCCCTGGAGTGACCTGTTCTTTCTGCGGGAAGCTGGGTCATCCCGCAGAAAATTGTTTTTCACGTATGAGAGCTAGTGGGTTCTCACCACCGCAGAGGCTGGATCGCCCTCACCCACAGGCCATATCAGCTCCACCTCTACAGACTGCCCCTGTTCATCCTTCCTTCCGACCTCCTTATCACTCTTCAGGCCGCCTCAATGGCCCTTGGTTTCACAGCCGAACCGTCAGCAGCAGGCTCGAGTACATACACTGGTTGTCGAGGCACCTGAGACGTCGATTACGGCCCCAACGGCTTTTAAGGGTACGACCCACATTCACGGTACTTCCGTCTCCTTGTTGGTGGACACTGGGTCCACTACTTCTATTATTTCATATGTGGCAGTTAAGCGTCTAACTTTACGTACTACTCCCACAAAGGGAATGAGACTCACTACGACTACTGGGACTTTTTCAGATGTTGCATGGGTATGTGAGGGTTGCTCCGTGAATTTGGGTAGCAGAATAGTGCTCGTCGACCTCATTGTTACTCCACTATGGCACTACGACATTATCCTCGGTATGAACTGACTCACTAAGATGAGGGGAGAGATAGATTGTGATGGTCGGGTCGTGACGGCCTATGGATCTAACTGCATAGCTTTCATGTTTCCAGTGCAGGTTAGTTGGCCCCGCCATATTGAGTGTTATACTGTTTTGTTAGCGCTAATTGATGGTCTGACATTAGAAGATACGCTGGTGGTTCGGGAGTTTACAGATGTGTTTAAGACGATTCCTGGGTTGCCTCCTCGGCGCGAGATCGACTTCACCATTGATCTTATGCCTGGTGCGACACCTATCTCATTGCCAACTTATCGTATGCCTCCATGTGAGATGGAGGAACTGTGGAGACAGATTAACAAGCTAGTAGAGAAGGGTTTCAAACGACCTAGTGTGTCTCCTTAGGGAGCACCTGTACTATTTGTGAAGAAGAAGGACGGGTCACTACGGTTATGTACTGATTACCGTAAGTTGAACCAGGTCACGGTAAAGAACAAGTATCTTTTGCTCAGGATAGATGATCTGTTTGATCAGTTGAAGAGGGCGAAGTATTTTTCAAAGATTGATCTGCAATCAGGGTACCATCAGCTACGCGTCAGAGATGAGGACGTGCAGAAGACGGCTTTCAGGACATACTTCGGGCACTATGAGTTTCTAGTGATGTCATTCGGTCTTACGAACTCACCGGTCGTGTTCATGGACCTGATGAACCGGGTACTTCGGCCATTCCTATACCGATTCGTCATCGTCTTTATTGATGACATTCTGATATACTCTACGAGTCAGGAGGAGCACCTGAGAGCGGTGTTGGATACGTTGAAGAAGAACTAGTTGTTCGCGCATTATAAGAAGTGCGACTTCTGGTAGGAGAAAGTCAAGTTCCTCGGACATGTGGTATCCAAGGATGGGATAGCAGTGGACCCTGCTAAGGTAGCCACGGTTTAGGATTGGTAGCATCCTGGCTCGGTTACCGAGGTGAGGAGTTTCCTTGGTCTGGCAGGGTATTATAGGCGCTTCATTCGGGATTTCTCGAAGATTACCAGGCCATTGTCTCAGTTGACACAGAAGGACCTGAAGTTCGCCTAGAATGAGAAGGCGAAAGCAGCTTTCAAGGAGCTGAAGGACAGGTTGACGTCCGCCCCTGTTCTAGTATTGCCAGAGAAAGGGGTTAAGTGCACGATATACACTGACGCGTCTCGCGTTGGGTTGGGTTGCGTCCTTATGCAGAAGGACAGGGTAATTTCGTATGCCTCGAGATAATTAAGGAAGCACGAGGAGAATTACCCTACACATGACCTGAAGTTGGTAACTGTCATCTTTGCATTAAAGCTCTGAAGACATTACCTCTACGGAGAGGAATTCGAGCTTTTCTGCGACCACAAGAGCCTTAAGTATATATTCACGCAGCGAGACTTGAATATAAGACAACGCCGATGGATGGAGACCTTGAAGGACTTCAAGTTTAAGGTTTCCTACCATCCTGGCAAGGCGAACCTTGTGGCAGACGCGTTGAGCCGCAAGAAGGCTATATCATTTGCGGCTCCGTTGATGATAGCAGAGTGGGACATGGTTGAGTTCGTACAGGACTTCGAGCAAAGACTCACCGTGGAGGAGCCATTTGAGTGTGTTGCGCACGTTCGGGTGCGACCACTTATTGATGACAGGATCATTGAGGCCTAGAAGGACGATGTACGGTTGTCTGAGCTTCGAGAGCAAGCTATCGACCCGAGGACTCCGGGTGGAGAGTTGGTTCTGATGAGGGTCTACGATTCCGTGGCCGCCTATGTGTTCCTGATATTCCTGACTTGAGACGGGAGTTTCTCGAGTCTGCTCACAATACGAAGCTCGCGATGCATCCTGGTAGCACGAAGATGTACCAGGATATGAAACGGTCTTATTGGTGGGATGGCATGAAGACCCACATTGCAGAGTATGTTTCTCGTTGTCTGACATGTCAGCAGGTCAAGGCAGAACATCGCCGACCTCCTGGACTGCTTCAGCCCATGTCCATAGCTGAATGGAAGTGGGACTTCATTTCCATGGATTTTATATCGGGACTGCTAAGACGAGGAAGGGACACGATTCCATTTGGGTGATTGTGGACCGGTTGACCAAATCGGCCCATTTTCTCCCTATCAGAGTCACGAACTCTGCAGACGAGCTGGCTAGATTTTACATCAGAGAGATCGTCCGTCTGCTTGGGGTTCCTTTAGAGATCGTGTAGACAGAGACACTCGGTTCACATCTATCTTCTGGACTCGTATCCACGAAGCGATGGGTGTGAAGTTGAAGTTTAGCACGGCGTTTCATCCTCAGATTGACGGGCAGACAGAGCAGGTGAATCAGATTCTAGAGGATATGTTGCGAGCATGTGTGTTGGACTTCAAGGACAGTTGGGATGACTGTCTTCCTTATGCAAAGTTCGCCTACAACAACAGCTTCCAAGCGAGTATTGGTATGGCGCCATATGAGGCCTTGTATGGTCGTCCTTGTAGAGCACCATATTGTTGGGCTGAGGTTGGAGAGCGTAGTTTAATTGGCCCGGAGTTGGTAAGACGACCACAGAGAAGGTCGACATTATCAGGCGTCGACTTCTTACAACGTAGAGCAAGTAGAAGAGCTACGCCGATACGAGGCGGCGACCGCTTGAGTTCGAGGTCGGAGATCATGTATTCCTCTAAGTTTCCCCTATGAAGGGAGTCCTTCGGTTTGGGAAGAAGGGGAAGCTCACACCGAGGCTTATCGGTCCATTTCGGATACTGGATCGAGTGGCTGTTGTGGCATATCGTCTCGCTTTGCCCACACCACTTGCAGCTGTACACAACGTATTTCATGTATCTATGCTGAAGAAGTACGTTTCTGATCCTTCGCATATCATCAGATGGGAGCAGGTACAGCTGAGCGAAGATGATACGTATGAGCTGCATCCGACGTGTATCCTTGACAGGAAGGAGCAGGTACTGCGTAGTAAGGTGATTCTACACGTGAAGGTATTGTGGACACATCATACAGAGGAGGAAGCTACGTGGGAGACAGAGGCCGAGGTCAGAAAGAACTACCCTCAGATTCTCGAGGAGTACGAAAATGTAAATTTTGAGGACGAAATTTTTGTTTAAGGGGGGTAGATTGTAACACTCGAAAATTTTTGTGCAATGGCTCGAGTACTACCTCAATCAAAAATCACTTAGGATTAAATCCTTTAGAAATTCGACAAAGTTAACTAAGTGCTAAACTAGATTAGCCATGAAATCCGTTGGAATCGCTTTAAATACGATCTGCATGACCCAAAACTTGTAAAATCATTGACGCTAGGTTACCTTAAAGTCTAGGATCAAACACATTACCCGACTAATCTCGGGAGCACATTGAAACTCCGTATTAGGTCTTGACCGCACATCGGGAGTCCGAATAATAAGAGGTTAAGGACTTAGGACCGCCTCGCTGGGCTTGACAACTATCTCGGAAATCAAATCCAGACGGTGTCCCACGGCTGTTCGCTTGAGTCCGGAGCGAGAGAGTGTGAAAACACTTGTTTTCTTTACAAAATAAATATCTTGAATAGTGATCTGGCACGTGTTACTTGCGGTCAATTTGTAAGCTACCAGACCGTCAGAATCTGACCTAAATACACCCTCGGATCAGAAAAAAATTCATAAACATTTACATGTACTTGAAATTTCGGATCGAGACCCACTGACCGTTGAACTGAAACTGGTCCACCACGCGTGATCTGGGAATCCGACTGAAACGAAAACTTAACTTTACCTGGATCCAAGGTCCGTGAGCTTAAGTCCGACTTTTGGCTCAAGGAGGCCCGCTAGAAATCCTCTGTTGAGCTGAAATAATGCTGTTTGGTTATAACTAAGTGTACCTTGACCTTACTTAAGTCTATTTCAGAGAGTTTTTATGCTATATAAGGATCTTAGAACACTCTCTCTCACTCACAGTCATACGAATTTGATAAAAACCCTAAGTAAGAAGAGAGAAAAGAGAGAGAAAGCTAGAGAATCTCCCTACTACTGTTTCCTGCCGCTACACAAGCTGCACCACCCCTTTTCTTCGCTTTCCCGGCGATACCGACTTCATTTCTAGATAAGAAACCCTAACCCTAATCTGTTTCGGAGTTGTAGGGTTGTAGGTTATGAAATAGCTAACATATTTCATTCTATAGGTTACCGCATTATCGAATACGGAAGCCTAACAAACCTAGCTGATTTGTTGCGATTCTATGGTGTAAGGTGAGGGCTTTAGGTGTATAGGTTACGGTTTTCAACGCTTTCAATGTCAGATAATGATAGATTCATGATCTGCATGCAATTGCACATGTACAAAGTGCTGTTTTTTTTCCATTTCGATTAAAGATGTAGAATATGGAATTTTACATACTCTAGGTATTCGTAGAATATCGTATACGTATAAATTTTGGAAATGTGTTTGCCATGATTATTTGTTGTATGAATATATGGTATATGGATAAAATACTTATTTGGTGAAAGGATCTGCCATAATACATGTTTACTAATATACACTATGTATGTAGAAATAGTGTATTGTAGAAAGTACCGTATATGTATATAATTTGGAGATGTGTTTGCCATGACTATTTGCCGTATGAACATGTTATATATGCGCAAAATACTTGCTTGGTGAAAGGATTCGCCCTACCACATGTTTTACTAACATACACTATGTACGTTGAAATAGTGTATTCTAAGTGTTTGTGAAAATGCTTGTGAGAGTAAGTGTTGGATAATGGTGCCTTAGATAGGTGTTGAGATGGGATTCTCAACTACCTTAGAGACCTATATGATTTCCTCCATGTGGTTGTTTACTTTAAGCGCTTACTTATGAAACACATGTGTTTGTATTCTTGTTTACATAGTGTTTTACAATATGCTTTATAACATGCTTTATGATATGTTTGTTAACATGCTTGATTTACTTTGTCTATTATGCTTTACTCTACATGTTCTAAATAAGGATTGATTGAGTTTGGGACTATGTCTATAGTCCAGACATTCGGTACCAGACTTGAGATCGTGGTTGAGATTCATTTCGCCACGTGAGATGTGTTCGATGAACCCGAGTCGTACTTCGGATGGCGATAGTGGTTGGCCACACGAAGTGCTTTTGCGCTTCATATCGTTCAACTTGTTGTGCGCTCGAGCTAGCTGAGCACGTCAAGTAACCCATTGTCTTATGTATGTTCACCATGTTTGGTCGTTACTGCTTGATTCTAGGGTACTAAACTTACCAGTGGGAATCCCGTTAACCATGGTACCTCGATTCGCTAAGACTCATGAGCCGGACATGGTCATATGGAACACCGTGGTCGAGCTGTCGGCCTACGCTGGGGCCACGTGCCTCCCCGTAGTGACCAGTGAGCAACCAGACTAGTGAGTCGATTATGGTGGTATGGGACACTATATTCGTGCTGTCAGCCTACATTGATAAGGTGATGGAGGAGTGGTGTAACCTTTGTGCGTAACAGCCCTGACAGCCCTTTATAGTGACCTCGAGCATACTCTGAAATTGCCGTGAGGCGACGAGTGTTACCGCAATATATAAAGTATAGACTAGGCCTGTATCTGTATAGTGATGAACCGTTAAAAAGGTGATGGGGGAGTGGTGTAACCTTTGTGCGTAACAGCCCTGGCAGCCTTTGCAGTGACCTAGAAAACACACCATCGTCTGAGATTAACTAGGACTGACGACCCTAGAATGGATCATGTTTCGGAATGATACAAGGGAGGTACCTTAGTTTCCCAATACTACTGTTTGAAATGGACTAATAATTACTCAGTAATCATGCTCATCATCACACTACATGTGCCTATTAGATGTGGAGCACTGAGGGATGAACGCATTCGCGAACGTAAGATGGTATCGCATGAGGGTGGTTTGGCAAGGGCATTCATCATGTCATTTCATACTTGCATTTAATAAGAGTAGTTAGGATTGTTTGATTGTACTGCTTTATCATTACTGCTTGATTGAATTGATAACATGTTAACCTATGCTTTATTGTTCCACTAAGTTAGCTACTCACTCTCACGTTACGGGACGGTGTTGTACACACCACCCAGAATCTGTCTCAGGTGTAGATGGTACGTCGATTCAGGAGGCTGAGCCAGACTACGATGAGGACCGGGACGAGTTCTCATTCATATAGTACTCAAACGGCTTTGCTTAGGCTGACTGGATTGCGGGGATTTCAGGATTTATCTCTTTAGTTGTATTTTGACTTTTTGATTCGAAAACAATACATGTATATGGTTACTCAGTTGGTGTTCATACTCTGGAGATTGAAATGATTTTGTTTCTTTACATACCTTATATATACAGTTTCAGTCTTCCGCTTGCCTTTATAAAATTGATCTGGAGTATGAATTACTGCTTTGGTATAATCTCACTCATGTTTATTACACTGACACAGACAACATTCAATCATTATCACCTATGTTGCATAAGTGATGTTCTGGAACTCGAGAGTTGAGTTGCTACTCGACCCTTGAATTTAGGGCGTTACACTAAGTACTGTAATTAATGCAAGGATGAGATGCGATTATGATGCATGCCCTCACCAACATCCTCCATCGTGCGGCACCATCTTACGTCTGCGGCATGCTGGGACCCTCAGTGCTCCACATCTTCCAGGCACATGCAATGCGATGATGAGCATGATTACCGAGTTGTTATTAGTCCATTTCAAACAGTAGTATTGGGAAACTAAGGTACCTTCCTTATATCATTCCCAAACAATGATCCATTTTAAGGTCGTCAGTCCTAGATACTCTCATACGATGATGCAGTTCTAGGTCACTGTAAAGGGCTGTCAGGGCTGTTACACGCCTCCCCCATCGCCTTATCAATACAGGCCTAGTTTATACTCTGTTTACTACGGAAAGACTTGTCGCCTCTCCCCAGATTCAGAGTATGCTCGAGGTCACTACACCAGGTACGGTCAGGGCTGTCAGGGCTGTTACACACACTCGTTGCACCGCTCCCCCATCACCCATCAAAGCAGTGTAGGCCGACAGCTCCAATATAGTGTCCCATACCACCATAATCGGCTCACAAGTCTGGTTGCTCAATGGTCACTACGGGAAGGCTCCTGGCCCCATCAGAGGCCGACAGCTGGACCACGGTGTCCCATACCACCATGCCCGGCTCATGAGTCTTAACGGATCGTGGTACCATGGTTAACGGGATTTCACTGGTAAGTTTGGTACCCTAGGTTCAAGCAGTAGCGTCCAAACATGGTGAACATACATAAGACAGATCGGGTTACTTGACGAGCTCGGTTAGCTCGAGTGCACAACAAGTTGAAAGATATGAAGCACATAAGCACTTCGTGTGGCCAACCACTATCGCCAACCGAAGTACGACTCGGGTTCGTCGGACACATCTCGCATGACGAATGAATCTCAGTCACGAATTCCATTCCGTTACCGATCACCTGGACTAACTCTTAGTCCCAATCACATTCAATTACGAAACAATTAAAGCAGTAATGGATCAGGATTTCAAATCATACAATCAAATATCCAGTATTGTCCGCTTAGGGCTGTCAGGGCTGTTGCACGGAATCGTTACACCACTCCCACATCACCCTTCATGGCTCTTATGGAATACGACTTAAACATGAATTTAAACATATGCATTACATAGATAAAATCATACAATCAGTTAAGCATGTTATGAAGTACAAGATAAGTATGAGTTTGTACATATTTAATTCCTAATCACACAGATATCTAAAGAAATCATACACATAGTTAAAGGAGTTGAGAATCATATCTCAACACCCTTATACATTACAATTTACTAATTACTACTCATTCATTCAACAAACACTTTAGACCACCTACATCAACATACATGACATATGTTGACCAGATAGGTATTAGGCCAAATCCTTTCACTAGGGAGGTGCCCCAATTATAACACGCGTGCACCCACGACGGATAGTCATGGCAAGTAGGAATCCAAGTTCCATATTCATTCAGTCATTTCCACAAACACTTGGGCTACACATTTTAACATATATAGTGTATAGTGGTCGTGACGTGATTTAGGGCAAGTCCTTTCGCTAGGGAGTTGTCGCTTACATACAAGCATATAGTCACGACAAATAATCATGTTAAGCACAAATCCATCTTTTATATGTATACGGTATTTTCTACAAATACGAGGAATACAGTATATTCAACATAGTTAACGTATAATCGAAAAACGAAACGGACAACACTTTGTACATGTGCAATTGCATGCAGATCATGAATCTATCATTATCTGACATGAAAGCGTTGAAAACCATAACTTATACGTCTAAAGTCCGCACCTTTTGTCGCAGAATCGTAACGAACTCGATAGATTTGCAAGGCTTTTGTCTACAGTGATGTGACAACCTATAACATGCCTTAGGTTAATTATTTCATAGCTTACAACTATCAAAACCCCAAACAGATTAGGGTTAGGGTTTCTTACTTAAAAACAAAGTCGGAATCGCCAGGAAAGTGATTAGAACGAAGTGGTTAGGCTTGTATAGTGGCAGGGTAGAGCATCAGGGAGATCCTCCCATCTCTCACACTTTTTTTCTCTCTTTTTCTCTCTTCTCTCTCCTAGGTTTTCTCTTAAATTCGTATGGAATGAGAGAGTGAGGTTTTAGGTCCTTATATAGGTCCAGAACTCACCAAATTAGACTTCAAGTTAAGGTATACTTAGGTTATGTCC